>CATIWF010194997.1:0-14017 GCA_949630135.1 Balakata baccata
AAAAAAAAAAAAAAGAATTATTCTTAATTATAATAATGAGCTAATGGATCCACAAATAGCCGGCTAATTCAGAAAAGCCATCCCAACAAAATTCTAAGACTTCTGTCTCTCAAAAACAAATCTTCACTTGAACTTACATTATTAGGCGATGTCCTAATTGCATATGTCCTCTGTCTTTTGTCTCTCTTCTATCTCCAACATCATCATCTTCATCTCGATCTACAATTTGCCTTCCTTAATCACCAAGCTTTCTTAATTACAACCCACTTGTGATTTTCAATTTTCCGCCATAAATGGAATCAATTAATCTTCATACTGAAGATTCAAAGAGTTCATCAAGCGAAGAAGAAACCGACCGATCCGAGCAAGTGGGAACAGGAAGATCCTATGAGTGTGTTTTTTGCAAGAGAGGCTTCACTTCAGCACAAGCTTTGGGTGGGCATATGAATATTCACAGGAAAGATAGAGCAAAACCAAGGCCTTCAAGCTCAGCCGCTTCAATTTCGAGCAAAGTTGATGATGATTATTATGCTAGTTTACCAGGTTACCCTGCAATTAAAAGCTATCCCCCTCACTATCATCATCAGCTTGAGTTTCATATAAGTGATCAAACATATTTTCCTTCATTTAATTCATGGGGTCTTAGGCCTTCACATGACCATGATTTGTATGTTCAAAACCCACAAATTTTGAATCATATGGAGGAGGATTGGCGAAGCAATCTGACTTTGCAAATCGGTCCTTCTCATAATTATACGAATCACAATAAACAAAAAGGAGAAGACGGCAGTGAAGCAGATGATGAGTTAGATTTGGAGCTCAGACTTGGTCATGCATGATCCGTAATTAATATATATATTCTATTAGGTACGTATAAGATTGATGCTGAGCAACTTTATTAATTTATATATAAGCTGTATTAATTTGTTATAATATTGTACAGCTATGGAGGAAAATTTAGAAAATTATTATCATGTTTCTTTATCATTAATAAGGATTTTCCTTTTGGCATATCTTTTTGGGCAATTCTAATTTGGAAATATATGATAGAAGAAGCTGGTTTTTCCACTTGTATGTTCTATGGAAGGAAGAAAGAGAACAAAATCTTTAATAAAAGAAAATTCAAAGTTGCAGTTGCAGATTTTGAGGGGCAGTGATCAGTATATCAAAACCCTAAATTCGTTTAGGGTTCTTGTAATGTCTCTCTTATAAATCCCTTGATTTTTCTTGAAAATTTCAGTTGTAATCCTAGCAAAAATTTTGTATCATTGAGGTTGAAATTGTTTTCCCCCTTTTTGTTAATGATCAAATAAGAATTTGAATGTGTTCATCCTAATATTTATTAATGGATTGCAGAACATATAATTGCTGTATTTATCCTTCCTTGTCAATGAAGCTTAATGCAAAACCCTAGCAACTTATGTCTTAAGTCTGATTATGTGCAAATTCCAGCTTGCTTATGTGCCAAAATCTCGGGTACTCCTAACACAACATTGGCTAGTTTTGCTTTAATTCAAGTACATATATAGGCTTCAATTCAAGTATGCATATTTAGGCTTTAATTCAAGTACATAGATATATTATAGAGTTATCATCTTTCACTTTACAGTCTAAGACTAATTCTATTCGGAATTTAGTGCGATTAAGACTTTCCACTCCTTCCCATGGATGTGTATTTAAAATTGAATCCGACATCTATGTTCCGTAAACTCAATCTACCAAGTGAACCACAATTCTTGGATATTTATTATTAATTAATGGCTAAGTTATCATTCCATACATCTTACAATTAATTGCTATAGATATATATGCTATTGAAAACCATATGTTGGGATTTAATAACGCTTATCAATCTGTAGGAATATAAATATATTATTTGATGTTATTTTCGATCAGTTTTACTTCTTCATAATTAACATGTTAATAATGGAATTCAATAATTTCAGGCATTAATTTCAATCGCATAATAATATTGCTTTGCTTTGTGCACAATGCTGAAGTCTCGCAGTAGGCTAGCTGAAAAAACTGCTCTCAATTAATACGCATGAGATATTTATCAAAATGTTTCGAATTGACCATTTGATGGTATGGATGGGATTTTTTTTCTTCCTTTTGTTTTGCAACTTACTTGAACACAAAATAATAGCTCCTCTTGCCTGTACAGTTTAATTAATTTGGCATTCACAGAATCACAGTGATGAATTAGTTGAGGCATGTAAAAGTATTGTACTTATAGTTTTTGTTTTTTCTTTGAATGTAAAAATTACTTTTTATCCCTTGACATTTGATATAATATATAAAAGAGATTTAAAAATTATACTATTTGCTTTTTTTGTTTTCTTATATTATAGGAATACATTCTTCCATTAGATTTTCTGCTAAAAAAAAATGTTAAATTGTGTTGAAATAACAAAGAAACAACTATTATTTACTCTTAAAGTTTGACTTATTGTACTAATATTTATTGAAATTTGATATATTATACTAGTATTTTCTTGAATAAAAAAAATATTTTTTATAACTAACTATAAATGTTTTAAAATTTAACATAAATACTACATAATTTAACAGCGATAAAATATAAAAGACAAATAGCATAATTTTTAAACCTCATAAAAATACCAATATATTGTGTTGTGTTAAACCTCAGTAAGTTTCTCTTACTTTTATACTTTGTTGTTCAATCTCCTATAAAGAGCATCGACAATTTTGTTCGTTTGCAATATTGGTTTTATATATTTCACAATTGGTTGGTTGTGCTAATTTCAGACCTCATCAAAGTTGCTTTGTAATAAAATTAATTATAGACTCCCAATTCAGAACAAAAGACAATTTCTTGTGCATTTTGGTGCAAATTATCCACCCTCGCTCGGAACACATATATCTTGATTGTGCATGCCTAAAATTATATTTTTGACTATGTAAATGTATTAAATACAAAGTTAAAATATTCAAAAGCGTGTGAATGAGTTGAAATGAAAATTTTCTAGCTTAATCAGATGTTTTAAATTTAAATATGCAGTTAACTTAAAACTCTTGAGAATATTTCGCCTTCCTACAACTTCCTATTCGGCATGTTCTAAGATCAAACACCAAAAAAATATTTGCGAAGTTAAAATGGCAAGTCTGCATGTGTATTAATCTAATATATATAATCATCGATTTATTTGGTGTGAGTAAATTAATATTTTTTGAAAAATATATAGAGTAAAATTTCATGATAGGTTTAAGAAATGTTTAAATAGAAAGAAAAATTTTAGGCATGAAGTGAAAAATAAATATATATATATTTTTTTTATTTCTTGGGTTTTTCAACCGTGAACTGGAAAAAAGTTCTTGGAAATTTCTAACCATACTGAAATAACAGCTATACAACTTAGAAATCAAATGGAGGCGCTTAACCGTTCAGCACCAGTGGTCTAGTGGTAGAATAGTACCCTGCCACGGTACAGACCCGGGTTCGATTCCCGGCTGGTGCAAACATTTTTTTTGTTCATATTTCCATGCATAATTCCATCATATGATTATGACTAAACCAAATAGTCGACCGTTTATAATTTTTTAACCACCGGGTTGAAAAGAAGAATGATGAGGACTAGACTGAAGGATATGCGATAATTGATGCGCATTTTTCGGAGCACTGTGCTTGCACTCTGCCATTTGGCTGCAAATGGCTACGAAAACGACCTTTTTGTTTTCTCTCTTATTTCCACAATGAAAATGTCGTGATGATTTCCACGGGCTTTTGTATATCTTACAACAACGAAATTGTGGGTGAAATACCATTTTCTAAAACCAATATCCTCAAGAGTCCATGGGAAATTTAGCTGTTTTCTGCAGCCTCAAAGTCTCAAAGTTCCAAGAAATCTTTTCGTTGAACTTACGGTTTTGCCTCCCTATTTTCTCAAGAAAGCCTCATTTGCGCTTAATGGAATGCCAAAAATAATATTCATTTCTACAAAAATTTTTAAATAGACTCTGTGTACTATATTATCCAATCAATTAATTAAGTGATATGTATATTACATTTATATCAACCAATAAGAATAAAACAATTAAATATATATTAATAGATAATTAGTTTAATATATGAATAACATGATATGCATAATCCACCTAAAATTTCTCTCAATCCATTTTCACTCTAAAAGATTCATAGAAGGTCGAAGTCTGTCAAACGCCATTTGGAAATAATATGGGTTTGACAGGACCTTTTACGACAAGAAAAGGGGAAAGAGACTCTATATAATCGTTTTCTTTGCTTCGAATAATGTTTGTCTAAATAAAGCTTGATTGAGGTCTGCAGAGGTTTGTTTAGTCAAGGAGATTAAAGCAGTAAATAGATGGACGTCGGACAGGAATAAGAACACGAGGGGGCAAAAGTTTTACATTCATTCCAAGCATTTAAAGCATATTCTGTACATTCAACATCTTTACATTAACATGACTGAATGTCTCGCATGGAGGAAGTACAACTGGTTACAGTAACACCATAAAATGGGTCCAGTTCCAACTTAAGGGTACCAGCTGTATCGCCATCATAGGCTTGATTACCTAGTGAGATAATATACAATAAGAAATATGACGAGAAAAGAAGCCACAAGTGTAAACATTCTCCGACTTGATTTGGTCTCAAACACCTTTAGGAAAACACTCGGGATCAGTTGTCAGCCGTCACAATCAACATTTGGAATATATTGAAAAAATATATAAAAAACTTTGAAAACAAGAGGAAGGAAAGATCATAATCATAATGTAACATACCATCTTAAATCGATCCATAGTTCCTGACAGTACTCCCCTGGAGGCATCCATGTCATTGCCCTATAGTAGAAGAATACCATATCATTGTAACAGAAATAATAAGACTAACAGACAGAAACAACATGAAAGAACAACTATGCGCACAGCATGCCTACCATTCTGTCCAGCATGCGATTATGACCCTCCACCTCCTCATGTATATCACCTGACAACTATAGAAATATATAGCGTTAAAATTTGGGAGCATTCAAAATACATAGAAATGTAAACTATGCAGAAATGAATAAGTTCAATCAATATCCCAATGATTCTCTTAAAGATATTTTACTACTTGCAAAAGTTTATAGCATCTATAATTAAACATTTGATCAGAAAACATATATAAACATACAGACAGGCATGTTTGTACAAAAGTTGACAAATTAAAAAATTGCTCATTTTCTTCATTTAAACAAAAAAGAGGTACTTCAAAATTTATTAATCGAGTTTCAATTCATGTTCAATGTAAGGCACATATCTCATCTCATCTTTAAGAAAAGATTCTTCAAATTTGCTTCATTTAATTGCTGAAGAATGAGAGCAAGAACATCTACAAAACTCTTTCCAAACCCAGCAAGTGGTAAAACAAATTTTCCATTATTCCTCCCTCATCTTCTCAACTTCCAAAAAGAAGCCTGAATTAGTCAATAGAAAAAAATTTAAAAAGAAAGAGTGTACTTGCATTCTTATTTATTTCATCGAGACAAGCCTGCTATACTGGGATAAAGCTTACTCTTTTCAGAAGATTGACTCGATCTTGCAATCCTTCCATAGCTCTTTCATTATCTTGCTCATCAATTTCGTGGGAGTAAGAAGATGAGGCCCTAATGCCACCCTCCTCAATGCCATCAAAGAGGGCAACTCTATTGGTACGGACATCTCTGTAAACACACACAACAACAAAAAGGTCAATCACAATGCCAGATAAGAAGATAACACAGCATGAACAGCATGATTCCAAGAAGATATAGAACAAGAAAAGAAAAATTGAGAGAAATGACAGGTGAAAGCTAAATTTACACCCATACAACATTCAATAAGATACGATCCTACATACAACCATAACACATATTAGTCTTTGATTAACTAGTAGCAGCATTTTTTACCTTTACATGATTGACATACGATATCTAAAGGATAGGTTGACTTGTATGTGATTTCCAAGTCAGAAAGATGAACCTTTTTCTAAAAATAACCTACGAAATAAATTCAAAAAAGGCAGAATAAATAATTTATGACCAGAAGATTAACATGCACAGCTTGCTCCTCATGGTTGAAGACTGAAGACTCAAAGCGCAAGAGTGAGAAAATGAGCATACATGAACAACAGCAGCAAAATAGATATGTACTGCCATGATCCAGAATGGCATAGCATTACAGGTTGATGGTATAGGGATAATATTGTTACAATGCAATGCCAGGTCAATGTGTTTTTAAGTGCTTATATCATTCCATCCACAAGACTTCATCAGAATTTCTCATTTATCAAACAACGCCTCAAGGAATTAGGTTATGATAAGCTAGTTGTATCTACTATACCACGAAAATAAATAAAAAAATGGACTCTCTCAAAATATCAAAACAATGGTAAGAAGGATATACAGTGTGAGATAAAGATGATAAAATTCACATATACCAATTACATAAAATCAAAATAGAAACAAAGATACTTGAGCAACTCAATATTGAACATGAATTGTACCAACGACAACGTTGACAGAGACCTGCTAACTAACTGGCTTAGGGTGAAATGACAAGAGAATCATGCTTATGAGAGCTTGAGTAAGAAAGGCCAATGAGCTTTTAAAATAGAGTACGCAAATCATTATGTTCCAGTTTCCATTCAGTCAAAAATATCAGATAGATCCTCAAGGGTTTATCATAGAAGATTTCACTGATGATGGCAGTATACTAGCAGGTAAATCAGTATGGCGGATTCACTATTAATAATCCACAAATAGAACCTGTGAAAAATAAGTGCAACTTTGACAAGCTAAAGCAGTGAATTGCAATAGAAATTGACTAGCTAAAAGCCTAAAACAACAAAAAATTAATGAGCATCAAGCTCCCATCCATCTCATCCAAGTCAACTAATCACTCATCTTTTGATGTCAACTTACTAAACATTTCTTTTATCTAACATGTATTGCACCAAAACTCGTTAATTCAAAATTTCTTGTTAAACTCAAGTTTCAAATAATATACTTTTCCTTTAATTCAGCAAAAACACAAAAAGCAAAGAACAAAGGCATTCTTGGAAAATTAAGGAAGGATGCAGCCTGACAGCTATCAGCTTGAAGCTGCATGTCAAAGAACACATTTCATGAAGCATGGGAAAAAAAATATTCAAGGATAGCATATCTAATGAAACCAGGTAGAGAGCGTTAATCATGACAGCTACCTTGACAAAATAAACAATAATGCACAATTTCGAATTAAAGTATGTAAATTACCAATGCACAATGAATGCCTAACAGTGCTGTTAGAAAAACTGCTTCTTTAACACTTTATTAATTGAGATACATATACACTGACCATGCTCAGTGAAGCTATTATACTCTATAGACTATATCTTAGCATATACTGAGCTGATAATTGGCCAAGACAGCAGTTAACAACTATATAGCAGGACTATTGTCTACTGGTAACAAGACACCAATACAGCAGACACAACATAATCACCATTCTCATTTCTCATCACCTTCCTTTGAACTTCTATCATAAACCATCCTTGCAACACAAAACATCACCAGGTTAATTTTAATCCTGAAGTTTAACTAGTTTATTCATAATGTAAAAACACCCAACAGCTTGTTATTGATTTGGATTTAGTTTGAAGAAAATTAGTGCCCCAGATGGATTTATTACAAACTTCAGAAATTAATTATTAAATTCATACATTAACATGCCAAGCATACCACTATTGATTGTTGTCTAGGAAGTAAGAAACACAGAGCTGAGCTTTGATACAGCGAGTCAAAAACTAACATGCACAATATAAGTGTATGAAATACGGAGGAATAACGATAGAACTGGTTGATTACATAATATAGAAATGGTGGTCAAGAGATGGTTAAAACAAAACAGAATATAATTAAAAATCAAAAAGTTACGAAGAAACTAAAAAATAACAAAAGCTGAGTCAAACATGGGAGAGAGGAAGGGACTAAGAAACAAATTCAGGATATCATCCAGGCAAAGGAAACAAACAAAAGAAAAGGAATTGCCTAAAGTTGGAAAAGGAGAATCATTTTCTCAACAAATAACCTCAAAAACATACATCATCTAATTGCGCCTTTAGAACAGCTAGATCGAGCAAATTGCAAAAGCAAGGGAATCAATTTTGAAATTACCAAACGAAAAAGTACGATTGGACTAACCTTCTGGTATTCATGGCCTAAGGATCACGATATATTTGTTCACGTATCTACTTCTGGTGAGACGATGCGCAACTGAAACATAAAAAATCAAAAGCAAAGAAAAATGATAAACACAAAATATCAAAATAATAGCCGTTTCAGCTGAAATTAACAAATAATATGCTAGCAGGGAAAGATTAGAAAGGAAGTCAGTCCAGATCTGAATCGGCACTTAATTAGCACAGAAATTAAGAGAGGACAGAGCGAAAACGCCAAATGGTACCTTAGGAGGGAAGCTGGTAATTATCCGCAACAGAGCAGACAGTGAATGCGGGAAAAAGAAAAGGGAAAGAGAAGAAGTTTGCTGGAGATTTATATAGAGAGGCAGAGAAAGCAAATGATCAAAAATTGGGGGGTGATACTCGCGGAATGGGTCCACCCAGAATTGCGTATGGTTGGTAAGACTAGCATGTGCATGTGGGTTAGAAGAAGAGACCTTTTACAGTGATATCCTCATCTCTCTGCCGTTTGATCAGAGAGATGCAAAATTTCTGTAAGGCTCTGATTTGGATTTTAAAATACATAGATTTCAGAAAATATATGTATTTTAAATTTATGGATGGTAAAAATTTTATGCTTTTGTTTGACTATAATTTATAGGTTATAAAAATTTTATTATTTGGTTTGATTATAAAATTTATAAATTGATAATATAATTACTCTTATATTTATAAATTTATAAATTTAATAATTAATTTTCAATTTTATCCTTCATTAAATATTGATAATTTATTATTAATTAATTATATAAAATCAATTCCACTGTATACTAAAAAATTTTAAAAATAAAATTTATTATTTTAAGAATTGAAAAATAAAAAAATAAAATTATTATATATTATAATGTTTAATTATATTGCTAAAATTATTAATAATATAATACATATTAACACTATATTATATAAATAATAATAATAATAAACTAAAACAAATAGTTGAAATTAAAAAATTAATAATTTTTACATTTTTATAATTAATGATAGTTTTTTAATATTATTAATTTATTATGAACAATTTTCGAATCAAAAAAATTTAACAAAAATTATTTAAAATCTATAGATTTTAAACTTTCCCATCTATAAGGTGAAAAATCAAATCATTCAAAAATGAATAATTTTGATAGATAATAAATTTTCCAAAATCTATGGTTTAAATCTCTCAATCAAAATATAATATAAATGAACTTCAACTAAAAAATTTTTGTAAACGAATTCTTATATATTATGTTTGGATTGATAGATTTTCGATGAGTGATTTTGAATAATTCATAGATTTCTGTCAATTTTATCGTTTAACTGCTTAAAAAATGTCAGAATCCATAGATTTTGGAAAATTACTCATTCACCAAAATCTTTCATTTTTGAGGCATTTGATTTTCCACCTCTTAAGTGAGAAACTCCAAAATCCACCCTAACAAATTAATAATATTTCAAAATTCCCTTGACTCTAAAAAAAGCAAAAATCATTTTTTTATTTCAAATAATTACTTTATTATTATTATTATTATTGTTATTATTATTATTATAGTGCTTATACGTATTAAATTATTTATAGAAAATCATTTTTAATTTATACCAATCTAATTAAATATTATAATGTATAATAATTTATCATTTTAATAATAAATAGGTTATGTTTAAAAGTTTAAATTATTCTCCCTCTATATATATATATATATAAAGAGAGAGTACCATTACTTTTTTTACTATTTTTTTATTATTTGCTAACTCTTAAAATAATTAATATCTTTTTAAGCATAGAGTGAAAGTGATTATATATATTTAATTAATAATAAATTTTTAATATTTAATAAAAGATATAATTGAAAATTATTTGTTAAATACATAAAATGTGATAATCGAACCAAATATGAGTATAGGAAAAATTACATCATCAATCTATAAATTTTATAGTTAAACAAAATAATGAAATTATCAAAATCATTGATTTTATAAAATTCATAGATTTTAAATTCTCTAAATCCAAATAATATCATAATTATTTTCGGAAAACACCTAGACCTACTAATTTTATAAAAACAACTAAAAAATAACAATGCTTAATACAACTATTAGCTCCCAAACTTACAAAATGTTGAAGAGGCGTTTAGTTTGGATGTTAAATACAGTTGTTAGCTGATAATTGGTAGCTGATTGATATTAATATTTAATAAAATTAATTAAATTATTGCTGTTGAAATATAAAATTACTATTATGATATAATTTATTTCAAAGAATATATTTTTATATTATATATAAATAAACAAAAAATAAAATATAGCGATTATTTGATATAATTATATATTATTTGACATAATTCTATATTTTAATAATTAAAATAATATAATTAATTATAAATAAAAATTTCACTATATCTAAAATATATAAATATAATTAATTTAATATATGTTTAATATCACATATTTTATTTTTTTTATACATTTTTCAGTAAAATTTTTCACAAATGATTTATTTTATTTTAAATAGTTTATTTTTGTCATTTTATAAGAAAAGGCTTTATCTATTTTAGAAAAGTTTTAAAATAAAGTTTTTTTTGGTTAGCATCAATTTGACATTTGAGTTGTATGTCATAACAAACACATTTGTTTAACTATTTGAAGTTTAAAAATTTATCGGCTATTTCCAACAGCTGAACTAAAAATTCTCTAAATATACTTTGAACTAAGTATAAATGATTAAGTATATTTTTTTCTAAAATTTTTTAAGTATATTCAGTTTAACACGTTATCTGTAAACTATTCCAATAATACAGCGACATATATATAAATTTATTAATTATTATTTTTTTATTAATTAATGTAAATTAAAACAATTATATGTATATCACTATATGATTAAATAATCTGAACTCCTCTAAAAAACTTATCTACTTTTTAACACGAAGCATGGAAGTAAATAACAACTTGTAGGCATATGAAAGAATAATCATCCATTTCTTCATCTATTATTCACTTATACATATCTCAACCTTTATTTCTTTCACATCTTTTTCCTGTTCAGACAAAAAGAGAACAAAAGGAGAGAATTTTGTGGGAAAAAAATTGTTTAGTAATTTTTGCAGAATAAAATATTTAATAATTATTTTGAAATAAGTTAGATAAAGTCTCGTGACTATAAGTAAAATTAATCCTAAATTATGATATTATTTCCGTGCTACCGAAACTATATTTACTTTAAAAATAAACATTTATATAATTTAAAAATATTTTTTTTAGAATTGGATATATATTTTTTTTTTTAAGTTTTCCCTTTTTTTTTTTTTGAAATTTGAAGTTTAGTGTTCACATCTAAAATTTTACAGTGACCAAATTGGTTTCTCTAACAATCGAACGATCATTTATAATCCGGTTGGACTGAAATTTGGTGAACAAGTTTGGATAATATTGTTTTTCAGTAATGCTATTTTTTGTTTTTATTAATTTAGTTTAATTTATATTAAAATAATATAAATAAATAAATTGATAAAATATAAATATTTTAAAACATATTCCGCAAAAAATTGATACAAAAAGCACATGTTAAAATTTTGATTTGAAATTTTAGATACAATAAGCAATGAAAGTGAAAGCGTAAATGTTTGTATTTAAAAAAAAATATAAAAAATGATATAGCGTGTATATATCACCTAGGTTCACATAGATAAATTTGGCTAGATAAAAGCATAATATTATCACTTTAAACAAGTTAAAGAATACAATATGACACATTAAAAATTTAGGAACATAATTAATTTTCTGGCAAAATTTAAGAGTTTATTGTATATGTATTAAGATAAGAATAATAATTATTATATATTAATTAATACTTACAACCCGGTTCAGCAAAATCAAGCCTGACATGTCATGATCTGTACTGGAGGATCAATATTTCAATTAACAAATAATTTAAAATCAGGTTTTTCTATATCTCATTTTTTTCTAATTAACTTTTTTTTAATATATTTTGCACCTGATTATTAGATATTAGATACATTATTAATTACTATTTAATTTTTATATAATTTTTTTATTTTTAATTAATTTGTTTCGTCTTATTATGATATTTTATTCAAAGAAAATTATATGACTGCATGTTTATCTTTGTTTATTATCAAGAGTCATATATAAAATATAAGTAATAAGTATTTTACGGTTTTTCATTAACATGTATTGCACATGATTATTATATATTAGACTTGTGTTATAACTCATATAAAGATTATTAATTCGTTCATTATTAAGAGTCATATATAAAATAAAAGTAGTAAGTAATTTATAGTCATTTATCCATTATTAAGAGTAGTATATAAAATAATGGTAGTAAGTATTTTGTAATCATTTTGTTTTTCTTCTTATTCCCAATCATTCACGTGCGATTCACTTATCATTATTAAATAATAATAATAATTTTGTTCAGCAAATTAATTTTAGTTAACTTTTAAAAATTTAACTCATTATATATATGATTAAAATAAATTAATTATTGAACTATATAAAAATTTTTAAAAAATTAGGATGAATTTCACCAAATGTGCCCCAACTATGCAAATTGTAATAATTCAGTTCAACTTTTATTTTATAACTAAAATAATCTTTAAGGTAATGAATTATTACAATTTATATAATTGAAATACCGTCAGTAAAATTCACCCTAAAAAATTATAACTTCTCAAATAATTTATAATAATTATACTCAGTATCTTAAAATCCATGTTATACATTACATATATGATTATAATTTAGTTTAGATTTATCATTATATAAATGAAAACTATTATTGTTGTACTTTGAATGACAATATGTTATCATTATTTTTTTTACCGTCTTTCTAATATTTTTTATTAAATTATTTTTTCTTTCTTTTTAATATTAGTTACCAGATTTTTTATATATATATAAAATATAGTTATCTAGTCCTAATAGAATTTGAGTTCTAATTAATGAATTATTAATATTATTCACTAATAAATTATATTATTAAATGACAAAATTAATCCAACTATTGCATTAGACTCGTCATTAATCACTATTTAGTGTTTTTATAAATTTTTTTATTTTTTTGTTTCATCTTATTTAAAATGTTAATTAACTAATTGATGTATGTGCTAAATACAGAGCTATAATGTTATAACAGTGTTAATAAGTTAACTTCATTTTAATATTAAAAGAACTTTTATTCATACATAAAGTCCTAATGCTATTAGTATTTGGGATGTAAGTGTATGTTTATCTAAACTATTAAAAGTCATATATAAAATGGAGACATTACACGTGATAATTAGATATTGGATTCGTTATTAATCACTATTTAGTTTTTATATAATTTTTTTATTAATTTGTTTCATTTTATTATGATATTTCATTCATAGTAAATTATAGGAGTGTATATTTATTTACTAATTTGTCAATTATTAAAAATTATATATAAATTATAGGTAATAAATACTTTACAGTTATTTTGCTTGTCCTCCCAATTTCCATTTTTATATATATTATGATAGTCTTATCTAGTATTATTTTCTATTTCTACACAATGACCCTTAATGCATATATGATACATATATTACCTTTTTTTTTAAAGAAAATAACAGTAAATAAATAATATAAAATAAAATATTTATAGCTTCAAATGAAAATATGAAAATTCAATTGAAAAAAAAATCATTTAAAATATAAAAAATGCAATGTCTTGATAATATTAAATAAAAACACAAAAAGTCAGCTGAAAAAAAAAGTGAAAGAATACATAGCCAAAAGTGATTTTTGCCTTCATGATCTAGTTAATATCATTAACAT
>CATIWF010195013.1:0-21235 GCA_949630135.1 Balakata baccata
GTGTATTATTTATATAAATTGTAATTATTTGGAGTTAATTGTACAAATTGAGAAGAAAATTTAAGTTAGGATAATGAGAGAAGAAGTAATAAATATTTAAGTTAAATTTGAGAAATATTTAAAAGTAATAAATTAAAAAAATTAAAAAAATTTTAAGTGCAATATTTAGTTTTAATTTTAAAAATCATTTAAGCTAAATTTGAAAAAAAAAATATGAAAGTAATAATGTTAAAAATTTATAAGTGGACTATTTATTTGTAATTTTAAAAAATATTCAAGGTAAATTTGAAAAAAAAATTGAAAAGAATATTAAAAATAATAAATTGGCTTGAACTTAATTTTTTTTACCATTAATTAAGTTGCCTACGTATCCTCTTGGGGTTTAGAGGAATCAAAGCCCACGTAGTTCTCTTACCTTTTAAATTTATTGAATATTCATTTACCTTATTTAATTTGAACCACTGATGTTGAATGTGCTAACAGCTCCTTCGGTTGTAGAAGTTAATTCTTCGTTGTATCCCTCTTTTTCAAATTCTTGTTGTCTTAGGGCCGCTTTAGTCTAATCAACGATACATGCTTGAGTTTCAATTGATTCGGGAGCTAAATTTTATTGCATCTTGTCCAAAATATTACCTTCCGAACTAAATGCTTGTTCGATAGCAACTGTTGAAACTATATATGTAAAAATTTATTTTGCAATTTAGGCAAGTAAGGGATAAGTGTTTTGGTGGCGAATCCACCATTCAAAAACAGAAAACTCTTTACCTGCTTTACTATTACCAAACTCGAAATCTGTCGTTAGATAAATATCAAGTTTGGGTGAACCAATGGATGATTGGGGTTTTTAATAACTTTTTAACATCAAACAATCACCCATTTTCACACTTCCTAGTTCAACTTCTTCATGACTAGAACTAGTAAAAGTAGGAATATTATATAAATTACTAAATTTATTAAATAGTTCACAAATATTTCTTTTAATTTCATTTACAATTGAATCAGTACAAACATCCTCAATTTCAAGACACTCATAATAAATTTGCAAATATTCATGTAATTTTGTAATTCTAAACCTAAGATAAAAAAACATAACATACAAGATTAATCAAAGGAATCATTTTAAAATAAGATAACCACATATGTCGTATGAAAAATATAACATTATGTAAAATAATATCATTTATATATTCTTTAAACACATCAACAATATTAATACATTGAGCCAAAAATAAGTGACATTTAGGATAATAAACATCACTTAAAACATATGCTGCATCGTTAAAAATTTTTAAAATCTCCAAAAGATTTTTACAAACGTTCCAATGTTATGGATATAAATTAATTTGTGTCACATGAATGGAAATAGATAAGCATAATAAATTTTTATATGTGTATGACTCGTTGATTAATTCAAATGTGGAATTCCAACGAGTTGGGACATCTTGTGGAAATTTTTCAATCTTTTGCCATTTTCACAAAAAAATAGAATCAATGATTTCATAATTTGGAGATATCCATGCAAATAAATAATTGTCTATTTTATTAGTTCAATTGTATCACCCAATATTTTTAAACTATCTTGCACACACAAATTTAAAACATGACATGCACATTTAATATGAAAAAATTTTCTACCATTATAAGGTTGACATAGAAATTGAAGTTCTCTAATAGAAGCGGTGTTAGCCGCTGCATTATCAAAACCGATTGAAAAAATTTTATTAACTAAACTGTATTCTTCGAAAATATTTTTTATCATTTTATAAATATTATCTATTGTATATCTATCATCAAATACTCTAAATGCAAGTAATCTTTTTTGGATAATTCAATCATCATCAATCCAATGACATGTTATACCTATATATGAATGTATGCGCCTATGATCACTCAAAATATCACTACAAATTGCAACATGTCCATTTAAAGAAGAAAAAATTTTGTACAATTCTTTTTTTATTTTCATTATACAATTTAAATAAAACATGTTTAAGAGTGTTACTTGGAACACATTTAGCAGCAGGATTTAAAGTAGTTTGACAAAAATTATTAAAGCCAACTTTTTCACTAAAATTAAAAGATAAATTTTCAACACTTATAATTTTTGTCATTTCTTGTTTATATGTTTCATCATTATATTGAAATAATGGAGAGTTAGAAGACGAACTTGCAAATCCAGAGATTTGGATTTGTTTTTCGCGATACCGACTTGAGTCGCATGTTTAATTTCCAAATGTTTTTTGAAAGTGTCATACCCACCACATTTAAATTTATAGGTTTTGCCACAATAGTTGCATATAACTTGTAATTGACAATCATTTTGTTGTATTTTTTTGAAATGAATTTGAAAAATATCGGAGGAGCGGAGTTTTTTATCTGACCCTTGACCCATATTTGTTGGAATATTATCCGTCATTCTTTGGTTTTATTAAATGTTGTGTTCGGAAGCCACCTCATCCTCATCCTCCACATTAACAAAATTATCATAATTTTCCATATCCACAAAAAGATTATTGGAATTAAAATGGCTTATTCCACTATCGTTTGCCATTTTTTAGAATAAAGAGAGAAAAATTTGATAATTATAGAGTTTAAAAAAATTAGATTATAATTAGAGAGACTATAGAGAATTTAAGAGAAAAAATAATTGTGTAGTGAGAGAATTTGAGGAAGTATGTATATAAAATTAAGAGAAAATTTGATAAAATGAAATTAAAATAAATTAAGGTATTTATAGAGAAATTTTTGAATAGTTGAAAAGACAAAAATATCCTTAAATTATATTTGTTACTTTTCAGTCGTAGTGACATTTTTATCTTTTACTATATTTATTTTTTAAAATATTTATATTATAAATTAATTTTAAAAAAAATTTAAAAAAAAAGGTCAAATGACCGTTGGGAAGGGGGGAAATGTCAGAACGGTCACTAACCGTTCTAACGCCCAGGCATCTGCCTACTTAGTTTTTTTTATTTTAGTTCCGGTTCAAAACCGAAACCGTCAGGTTTGAACCGAAATCAGTGGTTCCTGTTCTAGTTCGGAACCGTTGACCGCAGGTCTGGTTCTACTAATTCCAAACTGGAATGGCCACCTCTATATATATATATATATATATATATATATATATATATATATAAGCTAGTTAAATAGTATTAATATAAATTACATATTTATATACTCAATATAGAAAAATCTAAATATTATAAAAGAATAATAAATCAATATAAGAAAATTTTAATACTAATATTTATATAATACACATATTATACATGTTTAGTTTTATAACATATGTTAATTACTATATTATACAAATATAAAAATATAATGAACATATAATATACTATAAAGATCGTATACTTTTATTTACTTTTATAACATATATCACATTAGTTTTATTATAGTCAATACAAATATCAGATATTGTTATAGATACACTTAATGTGACACACCACTTATATACTAGGAGTGATCCTAATATATATAGAGAATACTACAAAACTAGCTAAATAAACTTGTGCAAATTTAAAATTTTTTATATAAAAACTTAGTTCAACATTCATAATCGATTTGATTTTATCTTTTTATATCATATATCAATTACCACATGTTTCATATTACCAAACTTAACTGATTTACAGCTTACAAGCTTTATACATATTTATATAAGTATCAATTGTATCATAAAATAAACATTTTCTTCATTATATACAAAACAAGTTAACTAGCCATATGTGCATGAACAGAACGGAATATGAAGGTGTAGTGTCAAAGACCCACATATCAAGTCTCAATATCTCCTCTTAAATGGGCTTTGACTCTTCTCTATCAACTTTAGATCTACTATCTATAAGCTCCTGAACCTGTGTAAGAAAAACTCACGCTAAATCATTTCTAGCTTAGCAGCACATATAGACATTTAAATCTCCTAAGCAATCACACAAGTGCATGGCATACATAACTCATGCTATTTATATATATAAAAAATCAATACATGCATAATTTAGAAAATAACATACCAAGCTCATGCAACAACATTCACGTTCCTTTATATCACCATTCCTACACTGCTTCTTAAGTCACTTAATAAGTTTTCACTTTTTTTTTTTATTATTTATTTATTTAGCCCAAAATCTCATTCCAAGACTATATGGATACAGGGTGTAGAGTAGGGGCACTCGCGAAGCTTCAGCCAACCAACTCACTATAGTCTCAAGTTAAGGGCACTCGTGGAGGGTCAGTCATCTTGACTAATCATAGTTACATCTTCTAAATACAAATAGGATTAGAGGCGCTCGTAGAGCTTCACCTATCTTGTCCTGAATCACATCAATATTGGTACTGTAAACCCCCTTAATGGTACACCATATATTCTAAACTCGTCCTCAGGTAGAGAATTTGGCAATTAAAGTCATTAATTATTTATTTCCAATATGTCCATATTTGCCATAGTCAATATACCTCTTACCCATGTATCACCAATGCATTCTCATGTTCAAAATCATGTAACCATATGATATTTCATTGTATAAAATCATGAAATAGTTATTGGCATGCTTTAATCATGTTAAGAAGTCACAAAAACACTTAAAATTATCATAAGATAATGTCATGGGCATGACACTTTGAGTCACGGGCATGACTCAAGTGGTCCATGACTCAAGTGGTGAACCCTTCTGCCTCATTTTGGACAATTAGTCACGGATGTGACTCTTAAAGTCACAAGTGTGACTCTATAATCCCCTAATTTCCAGTTCTAAACCTATATTTCAAGATATATATCACACATATATTAATAACCAACCAAACTCACCCAAATTCAATAATATTTAATAATATTTAAGGGTTCCTAGGATGCCCAACAACCAATTTAACACATATTACTCATAAATCAATAATCAACAAACACATTTATGATCGTTTAATGATTTTGCATGCTAGCATACTCAAGTCTACTCACCCATGCTCTCTAACATGCCATTACATTGTTTTCCACATGTCATGTCACACAATCCATCATTTTAACCTACCATTTACTAAATCCATACACACAAACATTCGAAATAGATGAATAAAAATGCATATATGTACAAACCTTAAAGAAGCATCACTAAAATCAAATTAAGGAGCTTGTTCTACCCTCATTGATTATCATTTTCCTCTTCACCTTGTTTTCCTGTAACAACCATAACCAAATGTCATTTTTATGTCTATGGAAGGTATACAAAATCATAAATCTAACCCCATGGCTCTTAAACTAAAGTAATTATGCATGATTCTCTCTCTTTATCATGGTTTCTTTCTTTTAACAACTTCATAAGACTTCCCTCATCAAGAAACCCAAACATACATGTTCTTTTTCTAACTAAAGCAAATACACCAACCATCCTCAAATCATCATAAAGAGATGGAGAGAACTTGCTTTCATTACCTTAAAATGGCAAAAATAAATATGAACTTGAGGGAAAAATCGAGCTCCCTCTTCTCCCTTCAAGCTTCTCCTCTCCACTCTTCTCTCTTTATGTCTCTAATCTTCAATTCCTTGCTAAATCTTGGTTTTAATGTAGGTTTTAGTGTTTAAACACTTAAAAACTCATAGAAATATGCTAGGATATTATCCTTAGGTGTGGGGGATCGTATCTTGGGGTTTATGGGGTGAATGGCCGAAGTAAAATGAAGAATGGTGGCGCAACTCCTTATATAGCGAAGAAGTCACGGCCATGATTGCATATGTCACGGATGTGACACTCTAATAGTCATTAAACTGCCTTAACACTTCTAGAATTCTCCACATAATTCCACTTTGCTGGATAGTCACGAGTAAGACTGTTTCTCAGCTCAACTTTTCATTATATTTTAACTTCCAACACCATTCCTAAGCCAAAACTTATCGATATATCTTACAATATATATTTTTAATATTTCTTTTATATGACCAGGCTAAACAGACACTGTCCCGGGTTTCCATGTGAACATTTGCATTTGCTAACTAGCTTGATGATTTGTAACATCTGCACATTTGTTAGGCCATAGGCCTTTTCTTTTGCTTTTGAACATTTGTTTGGGCCATAGGCCTCTTCTTTTGCTTTACAATGCCATTTAGCTAATCACAACGCCTTTTAAATCCATATGCATATACAATTTGCAACAATCATTACTTAACATTTGCATTTATATCACATTTGCATATTCAATAATCAATCACTCCATGTAAGAAAAGCCTATAACATAACCATATATTTAAGTCATTCATCACCTTTTGATATCATATCCCTGCCATAACAATCACGTAATTCATATGGCCGCAAGTCAAATCACGTTGCACATAGCATGTAATAATCACATTACACGTAACACATACTAAAGAAATCGTTTGATAATTAAACTCACCTTTTCTTTTGCTAATAAGCCTCTATCTTACTATCTTTCACTTCCTTAAGGCTCTCCAATATGCTGTGGACCTAATTGAATGTATACTTGGTCAATTGGCAGCTAAATAAACTTAGTGAAACTTAAACAAATTGAAACATGCATTTTAAGGACCACTAACTAGGGTTTGGTCTAATGGCAGTGTAACCTTCATATGTTCATTAGCTTATAACTTTTTCTATACTAGTCCAATTTGCATGATTCTTATTTCTAATTAAAGCAAACATGTAGAGATACTACATATCTAAATTTCATACCAATTGGACCATTGTGGAATATTTTATGCAATTTATAAACATGTTATGTTCTCTGCCTTTTTTTGACCAAAGGCAGTTCTGAGACACCAACTTTGCTTCTTCATATCTTACAATGTGTAAGTCATATTTGTATGAAACTTTATATCCATATAGATATGTTAAAATGAAACATTTTTCATGACAACTTTCATCCATTCTGCCTCTAAGGTCCTCATATGGTAGGGTAATTTGGACTGGTCAGAAACAGGGCTGGCATCTAGACCAGTCTGACTTTTGAAGGCTATAACTTACAACATACATAAGATATTGCGGTGAAATATGTGCCAACATTTAGCTAAGACATGTACCTATAAATTTTATGTTTTGACTATTTACAGATTATGTCTATAAGGAGCTCAAAATTGGCAAACAACTGACTGGACCTGTCCAGAATACTAACCGGGCAGCTCAAATATGGAACAGGCATGACTCTCTTGCCAATAACTCAACATCTACCCACAATCTGGTCCTGAAATTTGGTATATAACTAGATACACATATATCTACAACTTTCATTTTTGAGATTCCTCAAATAATGAATCTATCATATAGAAACAGAATCAAAACAGAAAGTGATTTACCTAGGTTCCTCAATGGAACCAGTTCTAGTCCGATGCCCATATCTTTTTACAGACACCAAATCATGCAACACTATTTATATATCCATGAACCTAAGACAAAATCTACAACTTTTATGTTTTGTGTTTCTCAAAAATCAGTCTTTATCATGAAGAAAATGGAGCAGCAACTGACTGTTGCCAAAACAGAATTCTAGAAGTGATATACTCACTTTACTACCTAAACCATGATCTAACAACATTCAAATCATGATTATCAATAAAGAAAGTGATGAATAACTCACCTGTGACTAGTTATGGTTGAGTTTGAGGAAGAAAGTTGGAAGAAAAATGAAGAAGAGAAGAAGAAATGGCAGCTAGATGAAAAAGGGCCAATTCTGCCTTTATCCTCCAAAGTTGCCAACTTACTTTTCTTTTCTTTTTTTTTTTTACTTTTTTGTCTGTTATTATTTTTAAATAATTTAAATAAATAATAATTAATTAATTAAATTAATTATTATTATTATTATTATTATTATTTTTATTTTCTCTACATAATTACAAGTACTTAGTGCCAAAATACTATCTAGTCAAATTGTCTACTTTAATTTAACTATGCTAAATTTCCTTTATTCAAAAGTAATCATTTATTTAATTTCATTTTCAATATCTTGTGTCATTATTTAAATTATAGCTAGACACGTACGACTTGGTCCTATTGCGATAAACTAACATGTGTCAAGTCTATCTCGTGAATACGTTCATGCCAAAATCCCTATGTATGCATGTGTTTCATTTGAATGACATATATAAAATAAATATGTCCAAATGTAATGCGTGTCATAATGCATGTGGGAAAGTCAAGGATGTTACATTTTTTATTCAATTAGAAACCTAATATTCTAATAGTATGCTAATCGTGTACTGACAATTTTATGCTATAAGACAAAAATAACGGGTAGTTTTTGAAAAAATGATATCTTGTCTCTACTAGCTAGTTTTCTATTCTAAAGCTATAAATACATGTTGGAAAGATGATTTGGGGGTCGGAAAATCAAAGATTTCACAAGAGAAAAGTTTCTACATTCCTAAAATCATTTTCCTTCCATATTGAGCTTCATTCATAGATATCCTTCATCTTGGCTCTAGTTTTCTTTGTAAAATTTCTACTCTGAGTTTGAGGGTGAATTATTTCTATCATTGTTTTCAAGTTTGGCTTGAAAATTTGTTGTTAGGTTGTTTAACACCTTAGGTATAAAAGCTATTCAAGTGTTTTCAAGTTTTACTCTGTAAAAACTTGAGTTTGGATTTGAGAGCAAAGACTAGAAAGTCTAATATTGTAATTGGCTTGATTATTACCCTTGAAAAGAATCCTTAGTGGAGAGAAAACTCTTAAGATTGTGTCTTGAGGAGTAGATGTAGGCAAGAGTGCCGAACTACTATAAATTCAAGTATTTCAAGCTATTCTCTCTTCCCCAATTCTCAAGTTGATATTCTAATTTGTTGAAAACATTTTAAATCTTATTTTTATGTTAAAGGTGTTGAAAAGTATTTTTTCAAAATACTCATTTGAGCTTAAATTTGTTTGAAGTTTTTGTTGCAAATAAAAGAGACAATTTTTTTGACAAAAAAACTTATTTTTGAGGTTGAGAAACATTTAAGGTCACAAGATTTGATTTTGTGAGAAAGAAGTTTCAAATTATCATTGAGTGATAAATCTGCCCAAACTAGTATACTGCTAGCATACTAGTAGAATACTCAGAAATGTAGGTGATATTTATAAGGGCTAAAATTTTCTAGAACCTCAATTCACACCCCCCCTCCTCTTGAGCTATTTTGGGACCTATATTTAGATTGTTGGATTATGGGATCCGTGTTCGCCCTTAGGGATTCGCTATCGTATATGGGTGTGACATCTGTGCTTGACAATCGAACTTACTGAGGTAGTCAAGTGCCTTGTGAAGCCCCTCATATCTATCAACCGCTCAGTAGTGGAGTTCTGCGTTGTCGTGGTGAGCTGTAGGGGGTGCCCTACAAGAATCTACTTTGGATTTAAGGAAATAATATTGTATCTGTCACAAGTAATTGCTTTTGGCCTAGTGGTAAGTGCTTGATCCTAAAATTGGTATTAGAGCGAGGTCACAGATTTGAATCCCCTGAGTGTCGCTAGGGGGAGGGGAGATTATTGGATTATGGGATTCGTGATCGCCCTTAGGGATTCACTGTCACGTATGGGCGCGGCATCAGTGCTTGACAGCCCAACTTACCGAGGTACTCAGGTATCTTGCGAAGCCCTTCATGTCCGTCCACCGCTTAGTAGTGGTGCTTTGCACTGTTGTGGTGAACTGTAGAGTGTGCCCTACAAGAATCCACCTTAAGTTTAAGAAAATAAAGTTGCGCCTCTGTCACAAGTAATTGCTTTTGGCCTAGTGGTAAGTGCTTGATCCTAAAATATGCTTTTAACTTTGTAGTGTTCTTATATATTGTGATGTATGTAATGTTGCTAATATTTAAGTTTCTACTAAACATACATTATCATCTCTTTAAAGTTGGATGGTCAGAGTAGAGTTTCTTAATCAGCTTGCATAGGAATTTGTATATAATTATTATATAAAATTTAGGCATATCTTATTTGCAATTTATTGTGTTAATATGTTTTGTTTATTTCCACAATTTTCTGTCGTAGTTAAAGTTTAAATTTTAAGTATTTTTTATTTTGTTCGGGTTGGAATCGTGACCTTCTGGTTCCATCAGGATTTCCTGGAGAACGGCTTGGACCAAACCCTTCTCCACCCATGCCACGAGCTGAGTTGGGTCTGTTGACCTTAGGCCCGATTCAATGGGCTAGCCCTAGTTTCATAGGCTATCTATAGCACCTGAAAATTGGTTTTCATTTCACATTAAAGAACCACTTCCCATTACTCAGTCCCCTATAGGCTGTAGCTTTCTTACCAATAAGGCCCTAATGTTAATAGGAATAAATGGTAGGGTTAACTAACTGATTTGATATAAGCTATAATGATTTGATAAATGGTTAAAATATAAGGAAAAAAAAAAGAAGTTATTTTTGTAGCGATTCGGTTAATTTTGCATCATCATAAAAATTACCTAATCAACCGATTTAGTTAAACTTTGTGTTTTATCTCTCCTTCCTTCCTTCCTTCTATTCCTTCCTAGTTACTTTTACTAACTCGAAACATTGAATCCCTTTTACTCCACTACCGCCACTTTCAGTCTTTCTGAGATATTGTGTTATTCCTTCTTTGTCTCTCTCTCTAAATCTACGCTACAGAGGGAAGCCGTGTTGCTGCCACCCGCCATTCCAGTCTACCACTCCCAACACCGCAGCAGTAGCTACAATCGACAAGCTTTGTAAGCCGGAGCAACTTCAGTTATTCTCTACTAGTTCAAGGAAAAATCAAACGGTGAAAGGTAACTTTATTTTAAATCCATATCTTCCTTTGATTTCTTAAATAAGCTACAATTCTTTAGTTTTTGAATTCTTCATTGTCATTAATTTTTGGCAGTTAGCTTTGTTGGGAAGGGTTGTATGATTAGTATATTTTTAATGACTTGTTGAGGATGCTTTTAACTCTATAGTATTCTTGTATATTGTGATGTATGTAATATTGCTAATATTTAAGTTTATGCTAAACATACATTATCTTCTCTTTAAAGTTGGATGGTTAGGGTAGAGTTTCTTAATCTACTCACACGGGAATTTATATATAAGTATTATTTCGAATTTATGCATACCTTATTTGCAATTTATCGTGTCAATATGTTTTCTTTATTTCTACAATTATCTATCACAATTAAAGTTTAAATTTTAATTTTTTTTCTATTTCTTCCTGTTGGACCTGTGACCCATTAAATTCCATTTTTTTTTATTTTTCCAGGTCAAAACTGTGACCTGCCGATTCTAAACCGGAACCAGCGAGTCACAGTTCCCTAGAGAAGGGCCCGAGCCACGGGTCGATTTAACAGGCTAGCCAGGCCCGTGGCTAGCCCTACTTTCATAGGCTCTCTATAGATCATGAAAATTGGTTTCATTTTTCATTAAAGAACCGATTCTCATTGCTTAGTCCCATATAGGTTGTAGCTTTCTCACAAATGGGGCCCGATGTTAATCGAAATAGATGGTAGAGGTAACTGACTGATTTGATATAAGCTACAATGATTTGATAAACGGTTAAGAAATTAGAAAAAAAAAATGAAAAAAAAACATTTATTTTTCTAGCAGTTCAATTAATTTTGCATTAACAAAAAAATTACCTAATCAAATGATTTAGCTAAACTCTACATTTTCTTTCTCCTTCCTTCCTTCTATTCCTTCCCATTTATTTTTACTAACTTGAAATATCAAATCCCTTTTATTCAATCGCCACCATTTTCAGCCTTTCTGCGATATTAAGCTAGTCCTTCTTTACTTCTCTTTGTATATATGTGCCACTGAGGGATGTCGCGATGCTGCCACCCGCCACTCTAGTCTACCACTTCCAACAGCACTACAAGTTGAAGCAATTTTAGTCATTCTCTGCTAGTTTAGGAAAAAATCAAACGATGAAGGTAACTTTCTTTTAAATCCATATCTAAAATTTTTTTTCCTTTAATTTCTTAAATAAGCTGCAATTCTTTAGTTTTTGAATTATTCATTGTCATTAATTTTTGGCAATGAGCGTTGTTGGGGAGGGTTGTATGATTAGCATGTTTGTATGTTTTTAATGACTTTGTTGAGGATGCTTTTAACTCTGTAGTGTTCTTATATATTGTGATGTATGTAACGTTGCTAATATTTAAGTTTCTGTTGAACATATATTATCATCTCTTTAAAGTTGGATGGTTAAAGTAGAGTTTCTTAATCTGCTCACATTGAAATTTGTATATAATTATTATATCGAATTTATGTAGACCTTATTTTCAATTTATTATGTTTATATGTTTTGTTTATTTTTGCAATTATCTGTCAGAGTTAAAGTTTAAATTTTTTTTTCCGGGGCAGGGGTGAGGAGGGTTAACGGGAGTGGAGCAGGGCTGTAACGGGGTGGGGAGTGGAATTTAATGTTTAAATTTTGAAATTTTTTTTACTTTTTTTTAGGTTGGAACCGTGACATGCCTATTCCGTCAATGTTCCTTGGAGAAAGGCTCAGACCAGACCCTTCTCCACCCAAGCCACGGGCCGAGTTGGGCCCGTTGACCTTTAGGCCAACCCTAGTTTCATAAGTTCTCTATAGTGCGTGAAATTTGTTTACATTTTTTCATTGAAGAACCAATTCCCATTGCTCAGTCCCTTGTAGGCTGTAGCTTTCTCACCAATAGGACCCGATGTTAATCAAAATAGATAGTTGGGTTAACGAACTGATTTGATATAAGCTATAACGATTTGAAAAATGGTTAAGAAATGAGAAAAAAATTATGGTTGTAGCGGTTCAGTTAATTTTACAGTAACAGAAAAATTACCTAATTAACCAATTTAGTTAAACTCTGCATTGTATCTCTCTTTCCTTCCTTCCTTCTATTCCTTCCCATTTATTTTTATTAACTCGAAACATCAAGTCCCTTTTATTCCATTGTGCCACTTTTCAGCCTTTCTACAATATTAAGCTAGTTCTTCTCTGCTTCTCTTTTTATATTTGCGCTGCCGAGGGACATTGTGTTGCTGCCACCCGCCACTCCAATCTACCACTCGCAGCACCGTAATAGTAGCTACAACCAACAAGCATTGCAAGCTGAAGCAAGTTCGATCATTCTGTGCTGGTTCAGGGAAAAATCAAACAGTAAAATGTCATTCTCTTTTAAGTCCATATCTGAATTTTTTTTCCTTTGATTTCTTAAATAAGCTGCAATTCTTTAGTTTTCGAATTCTTTATTATCATTAATTTTTGGCATTGAGCTTTTGTCGAGGAGGATTGTATGATTAGTATGTTTGTATATTTTTAATGACTTGTTGAGGATGCTTTTTACTCTATAGTGTTCTTATATATTGTGATGTATGTAACGTTACTAATATTTAAGTTTCTATTGAACATACATTATCATCTCTTTAAAGTTGGATGGTCAGAGTAAAGTTTCTTAATCAGCTCGCATTGAAATTTGTGTATAATTATTATATCAAATTTATGAAGACCTTATTTTCAATTTATTGTGTTTATATATTTTGTTTATTTCCGAAATTATCTGTCATAGTTAAAGTTTAAATTTTTTTTTAGGAGGGGGGGTGTGCTGTAAGGGGGTGGGGAGTGGACTTTAATGTTTAAATTTTGAATTTTTTTTATTTTTTTCGGGTTGAAACATGACATGCCTATTCCATTACGGTTCCTTGGAGAAGGGCTCAGACCAGACCCTTCTCCACTAAAGCCACAGGCCGAGTTAGGCCTATTGACCTTTGGGCCAACCCTAGTTTCATAGGCTCTTTATAGTGCGTGAAAATTTGTTTACATTTTTAATTTGAAGAACTAGTTCCCATTGCTCAATCCCCTGTAGGCTATAGCTTTCTCACCAATTAGGCCTGATGTTAATCGAAATAGATAGTTGGGTTAACGGATTGATTTGATATAAGCTATAATGATTTGATAAATGGTTAAGAAATGAGAAAAAAAATTATTGTTGCAGCGGTTCGGTTAATTTTACATTAATAGAAAAATTACCTAACCAACCAATTTAGTTAAACTCTGCATTTTATCTCTCCTTCTTTCCTTCCTTCTATTCTTTCCCATTTATTTTTATTAACTAGAAACATCGAGTCCCTTTTATTGCATTGTGCCACTTTTCAGCCTTTTCTGCAATATTAAGCTAGTTCTTCTCTGCTTCTCTTTTTATATTTGCGCCGCCGAGGGATGTTGTGTTGCTACCACCCGCCACTCCAATCGACCACTCCCAACACTGTAGTAGTAGCTGCAATCAACAAGCATTGCAAGCTGAAACAAGTTCGGTCATTCTCTGTTGGTTTAGGAAAAAATCAAACAGTGAAATGTCACTTTTTTTTAAGTTCATATCTGAATTTTTTTTTCCTTTGATTTCTTAAATAAGTTGCAATTCTTTAGTTTTCGAATTCTTTATTGTCATTAATTTTTGACAATGAGCTTTGTTGGAGAGGATTGTATGATTAGTATGTTTGTATGTTTTTAATGACTTGTTGATGATGCTTACTCTATAGCGTTCTTATATATTGTGATGTATGTAATGTTGCTAATATTTAAGTTTTTGCTAAACATACATTATTATCTCTTTAAAATTGAATGGTCAGAGTAGAGTTTCTTAATAAGTTCGAAATTTGTATTTAATTATTATATTGAATTTATGCAGAACTTATTTACAATTTATTGTGTCAATGTGTTTTGTTTATTTTAACAATTATCTGTCACAGTTTTATTCCTGGAAGTATATATGATCACAACTTATGTGAAATTTTAGTTGGTTATTTCCCATAATGACTGTAGTTCAATTTCATTGAGCTCGAAAAAAATGGGTTGAATTGTGTAATTTAAATTATTTATGTTGAATTGTGTTAATATTTAGATTTTTGAACTTTGATGTGGACTGAATGTGGAATTAATTTTTAAAATTGGTTGTTAAAATTAGGGATTAAGTATTGTTTGATTGAATTTACCGGACTAAAAGTTTTTGGTTAATCCGGTAGGTTAACCGGAAATTTTCTGTGCTGTAAATAGTAAAAAGATTTTATGTATTTTCAGTGCGATTAACTGCTGCTCACCTCTAGGTATTACTAATTTCCACTTGCTTCAGTTATCTCTGCACAACTTTCTCTGCCTTCCGCCGTTCAAACTGCAACTGTGTTGCAACCATATCATTTCCAGTGACAGAACCAACAAAGCAGCCTCTTCAAACCTTAACACTCTTGATCGCCCACTTCTAAGGTTAGTTTTCAAACTTTAGATTCTAAGAATTGATTGTGTTAGTGGAGTTTATGGCTAACTGTTTATCTATTTATTTGATTATTTCATGAATTTATGTAATTTTTTTAAATCATTATTTGTGGCGGAGATTTCAGGTTCTACAGTTGCTTCAAAGTGAATGTTTTGAAATCGGTTCCATATATATTGTTTTTTGGATTAAAGGAGAACAGTTTGGACCATATAAATTTGCAAATGAGCTTGATTTTAAGATTAAGGAATCATTTACCAAATGGGTTTTCTAAAAAACCCTTGTTTCTTCCGCTAGCCCCATTGAACATTATGAACTTGAATGGGATGCTGACTCGGGGATTTGCTCAACCTGCAAGGAAAGATGAACAAGAGGAAGAAGAAGTAGAAATTGATCAGAGGAGGCTCCCAGCTGATTATGATCCTGCAACTTTTGATCCCACGGAGCATCGTACTCCCCCAACAAAACGTGTTTTCAGGCTTGTTGATGAGATTGCTGGGCTTACACTAGTGGAAGTTGCTGAACTAAGTTCCATCATACTGAAAAAGAAGGGAATGACAGAACTACCGGTTGTGGGGGTTATGAAAGCTGGTGCTGCTGGAGTTGCTGGAATGGCTATGAAGACACCAGCTGCAGTTGCCAAGGAAGAGAAGAAACCAGAGAAGACTGTTTTTGAATTGAAATTGGAATCTTATGAAGCAGCTTCAAAGATTAAGATAATTAAGGAGGTTAGGAGTTTTACTGATTTGGGTCTTAAGGAAGCCAAGGATTTGGTAGAGAAGACACCTTCAGTGTTGAAATCAGGAGTGTCAAAGGAAGAGGGTGAGCAAATTATTGAGAAGATGAAAGCTGTTGGGGCCAAAGTTATTATGGAATGAGCAAAAGCCGTTTCGATTCATATCTGGTAACCTTTCGGAATGTTCCGTCTTGTTATTTTTCCTTAGGAACTTCAATATCTGATGTTACCTAGATTCAGTTGAGGGTTTTTCTGACTGTTGCACTCTTATATTTGTAGGTATATGAAGTCTTGTTGTTCAAAAAGAAAAAGAAGTGTGGCATTTATGGTTCCTATATATCATATTCTTCCTTATTGTAACATGATTGGGAGAAAGACACCAAATCACTTAAGAAATCTTGCATCTTATTTTTACCATGCGTTTGGTGTTACAAGTTCTTTGCCAGGGCAATTTCTCTAATAAAAAGGTTCTTGCCACATTTATTTACCTTTGTCATATGTCAATATACCATCCTTGAGATTTTTCTTTTGATAATCATATGCTATTTTACAAATATCTTTCATTTTTTTATTTTCTTACCAACAACCCCACCCCCGGTTTGAAGTCTATGTAACTCTCTCTTTCTTAAATTGGTTACACCTAATCAACTCTTGCTGACAAATGCTTATTTTGAGTGAGAGAATTTAGGTTTTAGGTACGATTTTTAGTCAGAAGAAAAATTTTTGTGTGGATTATTGCAAAATGAGATTGAAACTTTCAATTGCATTGATTGGCATACGAGCCTACTTGGCTGAATCAATCCCGATCTCCCAAATTAATGCTGAGGGCTGGAATGAGTCATTAGGAGGATGCAGGAAATGTCATGTAAATTTTTTTTCTTTCATTTTATTTTTTGTTTTAAACTATCTGTTCCGGCTGTTTTCAACAATTGCATTTTTTTTTTTTTGAAATGAAGATGAAGTGATTATCATATTTTACCATGTTTCTGTTTGATTTGACTTTGCGATTAATGCCTTAGCTAAGACATCACAAGATATAGAATCTGTTTAGGTTAATCTATATCCGAGGTTAGCAACTAATGACTTTCCCTTGCATTCAAATTCTTACGGGTTCTATTTTTAGCAAGTTTATGTGTTTGGGTACATGAAGCAGAGTCAATCAGACAAATGGCATCATGTACATGGCTACATTTGAAATGATATTTAATATTTCTCATTGAAACTTGCTTGAAAATAATTGCTTATTAGCATGATAATGTTTTCTTAGAATATGACTGGATTATGCGATATGACGATGTAAATGTGAGGAACTGACTTAATTAAAAAGCCAATATTACATGCCATTCTTTAATAATTGCACCAGTTTCAGCCAATTTATCACTTTAATTTAATGAATTTAATGGGTTTACTTTTTTATCAGTTTGGAAACTTTCTTTGCTGCATACGTATAATTTCACCGACTTCTAATGATTTCCGAGTGGTGGAAGTAATAAGTGAAACAACTGAATCAAAAATATGTTCTATCCAATGAATATTTGCACTTTGAACTAGATGCGGGCATGTTAAAAATTTGGGTGCATGATCGCATTTTGTTCTAGCGAGAATTGTTATTTAACCCTGAAGCATGCTTTGTTGTGTAAAAGTACTTGAAATCGCGCAAGGGAGGGGCAAGTAATTATTATGCGGATTGAGTAGGCAGGACTGTTGATTTCAGTAAGATTGACATAAACTATAATTATGTTTGGCTTATTTATTCTCAAGCTGGAGATTATTTTCATGGTTTACTATGGCTGTGTGACATTAGTTTGGTTATTTCTTATTTGAATTAAGTTACTGCTCAGTAGGAGGTTAAAGTAGGAGGTAAGGTCCTCAAGTTAGGAGTTGCATTGTTAGTTGCCTGCTTTGTTTTATTGGATTATGACTTTGGTGGTCAAATCTCTGCCTTTTGATAAAGATCTCAGACTTGACTTTGATAAGATCATCTTGAAAAAGCTTACTGAATTGCCATATAATATTAAACAAAATTCTAACTCTCAAGAATGCTCAAAAATTAACTTTTACGTTGTATAAATGTATTATGCAGACAATTTATCTTTTGTATCTTGTGGATCCTACACTGTTTATGTAAAAAATATAAGCCTTTGCAATTTGTTACTCTTTTAGGTGTAATTGCTACTCAAAATGCTTCTAGCTTTTGCCTGAATTATATTTTTTACTTTTCTTTGGGATTTTATTTTATTTATTTATATTTATAGGTCCCAAAATATTTCAACAGGGGATGAAGTTAGTTTAAAAAGAAATATGACTTCTTTATAGAAGTGACTCGTTTCTAAAGTATTCTAACAACATGCTAATACTAGCAAAAACACACATAATAATTTAAAATTTCTTTTAACAAAATCAAAGTTTATAATTAGTAATGTTTATCACCTTATAAAATCAGTTATTATCAAATAATCACTTATTTTATTTGCAAAAAAAAACTTCAAATAAATTTAAGCACAAATAGATCTCAACAAAAATACTTAAGTTGTTAACACATTTTCTTAAAAAAATCAAATCGAAAGTTCTGTAGCAGATCAGAATATTAAATTAAAAAAAATGATAAGCGAGCATAGTTTTAAACAGTTGGATTTATAGTGGTTCAGTTCCTTGTCTAAATACACTAGACACATTTTCTTATGAAAATCAAATCCAAATTTTTACAAAATAAAACTTGAAAATACTTGAATAGCTTCTTAACCTAGGTATTAAACAACTCAAATTCAAGTTTTTATAAAGCAAAACTTAAAAATACTTAAATAGCTTTTTACCCTAAAGGTGCTAAACAATCCAGCATTAGCTTTTAAAGCTAAATATGCAAGCTATAACAAAACAAAAATACTCAAAAACAAGATATATAATGAAGAACTAAAGTTAAAATGAAAGATATCTAAGAATGAAGTTTAATATAGAAAGAAAAAAAAATTTCAGGTGAGTGACCTAAGGGGCTCGAGTGAGAGCCTTTGATTGTTATAACCTGTATCTAGTTTCTTTCAGTTTAGAGTTAATGGGCAAAATTACACTTTATGGCTTTAACTTGTGGTCAGTACTGGTACGAATTCATGGTTGTTAAATGCTATACATATGTATTCGTAATGAAATATATATATATATCTCTTTGAATTCTTGTAATCGAGTTAGCTGAAACCTAACAATGTATTAACTCAACTCAATTATACCCTTACCCTAGCAATGATATTATGCCTCTCAGTCCCACTAATCTGATGCCTTGCCTTCATATATAACATTATAATAGCAAATTACAAAAAGAAAAATATTCATTCCCATCACCCAACCTAGAAAAACAAATTTAAGATATCTCACATGGATGTAGCAATTTGATTTTCGGAGTGAATTCCACAACACTATATATTGATCACCTATATCCTCCTACAATTTGCAAACCGGTAAATGCCTAATTTTACATGAACAACATTATTAGAGTATAAGCACTGAAAACAATAATCATCTAATGGAGAAGCCTAATCATTTGTGTTCATCACTATATTCTTCTTCATCAATGCCATTTCATAGTAGTAGTACCCGTTGTCTTCATCTTCTTTGTCATATGTTAAACCTATCAATGGTTGCTTCCTTAACTGCTCCTGAATTCGATCTCTAATGGCCATTCCCTAAAAAACACGCCACATATGCTGTCAGCATATCATAATTGAAAAAAAATCTTTTATGGGTTAATTCACAAATCTAAACTAATTGTTGCTTTAACAAAATGCAGAGAACGAGAGAGAGAGAGAGATCTAACCATTTTATATCTTAGAGCTTATGTTCTTGACCTCAAATGCTTCTCATGCTCCTTCGGATTCTTAGAATATACCAAAATATCATCAATAAAAACTACCACAAATTGATCCAAATATGGTCTAAAGATTTTGTTCATAAGATCCATAAATGTTGCAGGAGCATTAGTTAGTCCAAACGGCATAACTAAAAATTCATAATGACCATATCTAGTTCTAAAAGTTGTCTTTGCTATATCCTTTGTCTTCACCCTCAATTGAAGATAGCTCAATCTCAAGTCTATTTTGGAAAATGCTCCTGCGCTCTTAAGTTGATCAAAGAGATCATCAATCCATGGTAGTGGATATTTTTTCTTGATGGTCACCTTATTCAACTGTCTATAGTCAATACATAATCTCAAAGATCCATCCTTCTTTCTCACAAACAATACTGGTGCACCCCATGAGGACGTACTCAATCTAATGAAACCTTTATCAAGAAGTTCTTGCAATTGTGCTTTAAGTTCTTTCATTTCTGATAGTGCCATTCTGTACAGTCTCATTGACATAGGCATAGTACCTAGAATAAGGTCAACAACAAACTCAACCTCTCTCACTGGTGGTAATCCAAACAATTCATCACGAAATACATCTAAGAATTCATTAACCATAGGGATATTCTTAAGATCCAGACCTCCCTTTCTGGTGTCTATTACATGAGCCAAATAAGCTTCACACCTTTTTCTCATTATTTTCTTAGCCTTCATCATAGATATGATATGAGGATGTTGTGAAGATAATTCACCTTTCACAACAATTTTGTCCTAATCTGCGGTCTTAAGTACCACCGACTTAGATTTGCAATCCACTACTGCTCCATGACGTGAGAGCCAATACATGCCTAAAATAGCATCATACTTATGGAAAGGCAACTCAATCAAATCTACAGGAAATTCCTTCCCTTGTATAACCAATGGACAATCTTGAAATACCTTATTCACTCTCACATTGTGGCCTATAGGGTTTCTAACTTCAATTTCATATTCTAGGTTCCCTCTTATCATGTTATGCTGGCTAGATGCACTAGTACAAATATAGGAATGTGTAGAATCTGGATCTATGAGTGCACAAATATCATAATCATATTATGAAAACATACCAGCAATAACATCTGCTTCTGCTCGATCTTCTTTCGCTTTCATAGCATAGGCTCTAGCTGGAGCCCTGCTGGACTATGGTCTATTTAGTATCTCAAAAATAGCCTGTCTAGGTTGGCCTGGTCCTCCTCTAAATAGCATCTTAGGTTGAGTAAGGGCTGATCTTGTAACACCTTATACCTATGAATATCACTTATACTTATATCATGTTGTCGTATATTGCATATAATGGAACATAGTCCTTGTAATGCCCCACCACATAATTAGGAGGCCCTTCCTAATTATATAGAGAAATATTACAATGCATGAGAGATTAAAATTGGTTCTTGTAAAACAACTTCGCATCATGGCCATGATGACTTAAAGTAAACATAAAGAAATAATTTATGAAAGATGTGTT
>CATIWF010195082.1:0-10991 GCA_949630135.1 Balakata baccata
AATGCCATTTAGCTAGTCACAACGCCTTTTAAATCCATATGCATATGCAATTTGCAACAATCATTACTTAACATTTGCATTTATATCACATTTGCATATTCAACAATCAATCACTCCATGTAAGAAAAGCCTATAACATAATCGTATATTTAAGTCATTCATCTCCTTTTGATATCATATCCATACCATATCAATCACATAATTCATATGGCCACAAGTCAAGTCACGTTGCACATGGCAGGTAATAATCACATTACACGTAACACGTACCAAAGAAATCGTTTGATAATTAAACTTAACTTTTCTTTTGCTAATAAGCCTCTATCTAACTGTCTTTCACTTCCTTGAGGCTCTCCAATATGCTGTGGACCTAATTGAATGTATACTTGATCAATTGGTAGCTAAATAAACTTAAACAAATTGAAGTATGCATTAGGATTTGGTTTAAAGGCAGTGTGACCTTCATGTGTTCATTAGCTTATAACTTTTTCTATACTAGTCCAATTTGCATGATTCCTATTTCTAATTAAAGCTAACATGTATAGATACTACATATCTAAATTGTAGACTAATGGGACCATTGTGGAATATTTTATGTAATTTATAAACATGTTCTGTTCTCTGCCCTGTTTTTTACCATAGGCAGTTTTGAGACACCAACTTTGCTTCATCATATCTTACAACTTGTAACTCATATTTGTATGAAACTTTGTATACACATAGACATGTTAAAATGGAACAATTTTCATGTTGACAACTTTCATCCATTCGGCCTCTAATGTCTTCATATGGTAGGGGAATTGGGACTGGTCAGAAATAGGGCTAGCATCCGGACCAGTCTGACTTGGGAAGGCAATAACTCATAACATACATATCCTATTGAGGTGAACTTTGTGCCAAACTTTTACTACAACATGTACCTATAACTTTCATGTTTTTATCAGTTATAGATTATATCTATAAGGAGCTCAAAATTGGCAAACAACTGACAGGACCTGCCCAGAACACTAAGCAGGCAGCTCAAATATGGAACAGGCATGACTCTCTTCCCTATAACTCAACATCCGCCCACAATCTGGTGCTAAAATTTGGTATACAACTAGAAAACAGATACATCTACAACTTTCATGTTTTGAGCTTCCTCAAATACGGACTCTATCATATAGAAACAGAATCAAAATAGAAAGTGATTTAGCTAGGTTCCTCAATGGAACCAGTTCCAGTTCGATGCCCATATCTTTCTACAGAAACCAAATCATGCAAAACAATTTATATGGCCTTAAACCTAAGACATAAAGCTACAAGTTTTATTTTGAGATATTTCCAGAAGCAGTTCCTATGGCTCTCAAAAGCGAGTTACAAAACACTGCTTGTACTGACCCGAAACAATCATAATGAACACTTAAAGAAGAAGAGATGATTACTTACCAAGAACGAGCTTTCAAGGGCTGAATTTACAGCAAAACTTAAGTGAAACAATGAAGAAAATAAGGCCTTTATGGGGGGAGGAAGAAGAAGAAACGGCTGGGGAGATAAGGTTGTTTAGAATGTGTGAAAAGAAACAAAATTCCTTTGTCCTTTCTTCCTTTTCCTTTTCTTTTTTTTTTTTAAATTTCTATCATTTAATTAACTTATTTTCAATACCTTGTCATCCTTATTTAATATATAACTTGGCACGTGCGACTTGCTTTTATTACGATAAACCGACCGGTAGCAAGTCTACCTCGTGAGCATGTTCTATCTAAAATCCCTATGTATGCATGTGTTTTGTATGAATAACATTTATAAAATGAATATATCCAAATGGAATGTGTGTAATAATGCATGTGGGAAAGTCGAGGATGTTACAGAAACATTCTTAAGTGGCTCCCAATCTAATATGGCCTTTACCTTTGAAGGATCTGCTTGTACTCCATCTTTAGAAACAACATGCCCTAAGAATTCTATTTCCTCCGTCCATAACTCACATTTACTAAACTTTGCATACAATTTCTTTTCTCACAAAATTTGTAAGGTAATTCTAATGTGTTGCTCATTTTCTTCTTTGCTTTCAGAGTAAATCAAGAAATCATCAATAAATACAATTATAAACTGATCCAGATATTGCTGAAAAGTTTGATTCATTAATGACATGAAAGCTGTAGGTGCATTCGTCAATCCAAATGGCATAACAACAAACTCGTAGTGCCTATATCTAGTTCTGAATGTTGTCTTTGGAATGAATTGCTCACTAACTCAAAATTGCCAGTACCCTGATGTCAAATCAATCTTGGAAAACACTGTGGCATCCTTCAACTAATCAAGTGAATCATCAATTTTAGGTAAAAGATGCTTGTTCTTTATTGTAATTTTGCTTAATTGCCTATAGTTGTTATGGAGCAGCCTATACACCAAGTTTCAAGGATTCAACAAGAGGACCAAGAAGGCAAGGATCAAGCTCAAGAGGTCTCTAGTCCTTTTAGCGTGCCTCAAGGTCCTATAATCATGTCTCGATCTAAGAAGTTTCAACAAGCCTTAATCCATCATCTACAAGGCTTAGTGAATTCAGCTAGTGAAGGTTTACGAGGACATCAAAACTTTGGAATAGTGCAGCCCAAGTTCAATACAACTTAATCCAAATCCAAGTTACTAATGGGTTTAATTAAGAATGTAATGGGCCACTTTTGTTATGGGCTAATAAGGGGCTGACAAATTTATGTCTTTTAAAAGAGTCCAATAGTTTCCATTTGGGATATAATTAGATTAGTTTCAATTTGGGATATAATTAGATTAGTTTCCATTTGGGATATAATTAGATTAGTTTCCATTTTGGATATGATTTGATTAGTTGCCATTTGTGATATGATTTGATTAGTTTCCATTTGTGTTTAGGCTTTATTAGTTTCCAATTTTATTGAAACCTTGTAAAGGCTATAAATATGTCTTGGACTAATGGTTGGGCAGATTATGAAGTTGTAAATCCAAAAAAGTTTGTTTTGCTTTTATCTTTGTGTTCTTGTATAGAATGCATGTTTTAAGAAACATTCAAGTAAGTTGATCACTTTCTTGTGGAGTGTTTCGAAATTGGAATTCAGAAACAAGTTTTCTTTATTCAAATTCTCGATCATCTTATCTAAGTAGTCTGACTTCTAGCCTTCTTAGGGGTTATTGCTGAATTGAGTTTTGGGGTTTTTATGTTAATACTTTGGGGGTTCATATATATATATATATATATATATATACATAAAGGGGTTCTCAAGCTTATTCATGGAGGTTCCATATCAATAGTCAATACATAATCGTATACTACCATCTTTCTTTTTCACAAATAATACTGGTGCTCCCCATGGTGAAGTACTTGGTCTAATGAACCCCTTTTCAAGTAGCTCTTCTAATTGCTTTTTTAGTTCTTTCAATTTTAAAGGAGCCATCCTATAAGGTGTAATTGAAATAGGTGCTGCCCTAGGAACAGTTTCAACCTTGAAATCAACCTCCCGATATGGTGGTAGACTAAGTAAATCATCAAGAAAAACATCAAGGAATTCCCTAACCATAGGAATATCTATCACCCCATGACTAGCCTTAGTCACATCAATCACATTAGCCAAATATGCTTCACACCCATCATTAATAAAGTGAAATGCAGAACAACTAAAATTAAACAAGTAGGAACTATTTTTCTGTCTCCCACAATCACTACCTTCATTTGGCCTTGAATTTTTATAGCAACCTCTTTTGCTCGACAATTAATAATTGCATGATGTTTAGATAACCAATCTATGCCTAGAATAACATCAAATTCTCTTAGACTAATCAAAATTAGATCAGCATGCAAGGTAGTACCGTGTACTATCACAGGACATGACCTCACCATACTATTTACCATAACAACATCCCTAATAGGCATTCATACACATATATTATACCTTAATGGTTTTATTGTGCCATGCACATGTAATGCAAAATCATGTGACATGAAAGAGCATGTAGAATTAGGATCAATCAACACATGTGCATTCATTTTACAAATAGAAAATGTACTGGTAATCATATCTGGTGTAGTGGGATTAATCAACATATGTGCATTCATTTTACAAATAGAAAATGTACTGGTAATAATATCTGGTGTAGTGGGAGCATCCTATCTTGTCACTACATATACTCTTGCATGAGTCTATACTTGTCCAACCTATCCAGGTTGAGATGTAGTACTAGTCCCATTTCCCCTGCCTCCTCTAGCTCTACCTCTACTTGTATTGACCCGTTGTATATTCTCACCCACACTACTCTGTCCAATCATATTAGATTCTTCAGAATTTCTCCCCATAGTGCATTGTCTAGCATAAGGTCTTGACTGGCTATAATAGTAGCAAACACTAGGCCTAGGTCCCCAACACTCTCTCGAATGCATCTAACCACACCTAGTACATAATGGTGCTATTCTCCCACTCATTGACTTAGTTGAACCCCTATAGTTATCGATCCCTTTTGCTCCTCTATTGAAGGGAACTACTGTTGAGTGGCTAGCTTGATTCATCTCTCGTCCTCTAAACCCACTCTTCTGTGACCTTGAACCTCTAAATGAAAAAGTGCCACTAGGTGGTGCACTAAAAGTACCTGTAACCTTCTTCTTATTAGCTTCAAGTGAATTCCTTTCTAATATAGTCTCATTAGCTCGTAATGTAGCTTCTAATAATGCACTGTAAGTAGGTGGTTTCAATGCCATCTTTTCTCTGATCTCTAATTTCAATCCCCTCTCAAATCTATTTCTTTTCATATCATTAGTAGCTATTTCCTCTAGTGCATATTTAGAAAGCCTCACCAAATGCACTTCATAATCAGCAATAGAGAGATCATTCTGCTTGAACTCTAGAAACTATATCTTCTTCCTATCTCTATACACTACCGATGTGTACTTTTCTACAAATTCCCTCAAGAAATCATTCCATGTCAAAGTCATTGGTCTGCTCTTGCTTCCTAGAACTGTCTCCCACCAATCCAAGGCATCTTTATCAAATAAAGACACTATATATTTTACCCTTTGCTCTGTAGTGCAATCAAACTTGTCTAAAACCTTTTAGTGTTTCTCAACCATTCTTCAGCTTAAGAAGGATCAGTTGTACCTATAAAAACTTTTACAACTTTTCTCCATACCTTTTCATAATTTTTATCAAGTGTGCTCTATTGTGGTTATGGTGGTGGTGGTGGTGGCGGTGGCGGTGGTTGCACTATTCTTTCCATTAGCTCAACAAATTATTTCATCTAAGGGTATGCATTCGGTTATAAAGCTTGAGCTTCAGATTATTCCTACTCATTAGATTCAAATTCATTTGTATGTCCATAAATAGACTATATAGGCTCTTTTAGGCCAGTGCAAGGTGTAATATGTTCATCCATCCTACATCATTTGCATTTCAAACAAGTATTATTCATTGTGCACTTATTCATGCCATGTTCTCATGTTCATATTTATATATGTACTATGCTCTCATACCCCAAGAATCTAATACCCGCTCTGATACCACTTAATGAAACACCCCAAAAATCACATCCATAATAACATCTCCGATACACAAAGTGTCTATATTGACATATCTAAAAACTAACTATTTCTATACATTATTTGTAAGTTATACAATGAAGTGCCCTTGAACATATACATAACACATTACAAACAAGTACAAATTATATATGTAATGCTCATTCAAAATGCTCATGACATGAACTCATTAATGGCCCATATGAGGATGCCAACTGTTATGCAATTGTGGATTCAAAATGTCTTCAGTCTATTCCTGAAAAATATATGTAAAGGAATGAGCTTGCTACTCAATAAAAGGTATCTAGCATATCAATATACAAGTATAAACCCACCAATTATTCATATATATAACACAATTAAATCAATCATACTACTTTTATAATTTCTAGTAATGTTGTAGATAAATTTACAAATTATTAAAATCAAACTAGCATCATAAAGACATGAATTGCTTCAGTAACATCCATTTAATAATTAAGCACAGTCGATTGTTTCCGCAAAATTCTCGGTTCTACCACAAATGCACACTTCTCACCTTCCACGCAGCTCATTCTCACCACTGTATAATATTTATTTATAATTTCTCACAAAATTATTGGCATGCCAATTATCCACCCGACTCATAATTCAATCCTCACACAAGAATCCGCCCGGCTCATCCTCACCATCACAAACTCTAACCTTTCCACACGAGCGCTACAAATTCAATCACATATCACATTCACAAATTCATTCACATCACTATATTAACAATATCACAATCTCAACATAGAGATTTAATAATAAAATAGAGCAAATACGTGTATATAAATATACTAGCTATCACTTAGTTGGAATTTACAAATTTTCAAACTAGTGTTGTTCCGAGTTTTCCTTTTCTTGTTCTCCTCCCCTTGGATGCCCTATTTCATTTCTAATGTCAAACTAAAACATCCATATATCATCAATCACAAATATATAATTTTCTCCATAATTTAGCCACTTAAGCAGCTACAAACATATAAATACCAAAATTGTACAATACAAGAAAGTTGATTGCCTATGTGAAAACATGAACAGCTTTAATATACTGACTTCTAAATGCTCTCAAACACAATTAACATATCATTTGAGCATGGAATTCATATTATAGCTTCCTCAATATGTCTAATTTTATTCCCTATAGGAATCACTGCAATTGGAATTCTATGGAATTAATTATTGAATCTTTATTATTGAAAGGTCAAACAGACCCTATAAACTATATAACAAATTGTTTGCCTCTTATTCATGCCCAATACGATCTAATTAGCTTCTAAGGCCAACTAAACATTTGTAGAAAACATCTGCAAGTTTCTATAGAAATAAGAACTATATTATTTGGATTTATGTAACTCGAGATATTCAAAAATTACAGAAGCAAAATATGCACAGGATTTCCAGCAGCAATCCTGCATAGGTGGATGTAGCAATAAACTGTATCCTTCAATATGATGGCCTAAAAGGCACAATCAACCTTTGGTCAAAACAAATTTTAGAGAACATCCATAAGTTTTCATAGCATTAAATGGAACTTAATTTGGAGCTATAGAGCTCAAGATAATGAAGAAACACAGAAGCTTCCATGCATGAAAGTTTGATAACTATCCAACAAATGTAGTATGCTTCTAAACTAATTATACTTGACATTTCTTTGATGAATTTGGCCCTATTCCACACTTAATTAAACCTTAATTATGTAAGTTATTTAGTAGATAGAGTTTTCCCTAATTCCCTTTAAACCTAGGATAAAATAAGATTGATTCAAAGAATACACTTACCAATTTCAGCTAGTAATCACTTGTATGGTTTTGGTTCTTGAACTCCAAAGGATTTATTATTGGTGTGCTCCCACATTATCTCTCTTTCCTTTATCCTCTCTTTAGACCACCTTTCTATTGTTCTTATCATCTAAATTCGTCTCCCCTCTCCCCTTATCCCTTAATGATAAGAGAGCCAAAAATAATTCAATTTGAATATATATATATATATATATATATATACACACACACACACACACACACATTAATTTTTTGATATTCATTCAATAATGTAACACACCAAAATGACATTTTCAATGCTCCATTATGCATTTTATTCTAATCAAAATGTTCATACAAATGATATCAAGAAATATTCAAATTGAATTCAAAGTTTCATGTAAATGCATATGCATATAGATGAAATATGGGCGTTACTACCCAGCTGGCCCAATCTCTCATTGTAGCCATTCATCTTCAGTACATGCTACACTGGAGATGTCCCCCTCTACCATCTTAGAGCGGAAAAGCGCCTTAGAGATCTCAAACCTTTCGGATCTCCCTTGCTTATGAAAGAGTGGTCTAAGATGGAAGATTATGGTATTAGCATCTATAGTCTCATGCAGCTTTTGAAGCTTTAGTGACATAAAGGAAAGCATAATATTGCCCACCAATTCACTATCATCTAGATGCTTCTTATATGCATTCAGAACTCCTTTAGAAGCATCAACAGCAGGGGAATTAGGAAGCAGCTTATCCAGGACATAGGCTATCTTTTCAGCTTTGAGAACTATTCTCAAATTCAGAATCCAATCTAGGAAGTTTGCCCTAGTCAACTTATTTGACTCGAGTATTGAATGTAAATTCACATTGGATGACATGATTCTAGCAACCTAGATGTAAAATAGATCATGTTAGAGAATGTACATGAATGCATGATATTAGATCTTTAATAAAACACATTATGGCTCCCACTATTTTATTACGAACCCATAGCCCTCACTATGAACTCGAGAGAACTTATTTGGAAATTCTCCTAGTGGTTCGACATCGAATTCCAATTTAAGAAAAACCATGAGTCAGCTCAACAAGCCTTCTTAAATCAAATTGGTAAGTATCTGATCCATACCAATTGCATCTGAAAATGCAACTACCGAATTGTGCTATCAACTAATTGATGTGTGGACAAATCATTGGGCTATCAACTCTTGATACATATACATCTCATGTACATTTACCCAACACTACCTCCAATTTACATTGACCTTGAGTCAGCTTAACAAATCAATGAAATCGGTTAAGACCAATCCATTAATCATGAAATCATATTTCAATGGTTTGAACATATTCTTATAAAGTGGGCTTGAGTTAGCTCAACATCCCATAATCTAGAAGAATTATCGTTCTCCCCCTATTAATGGAAGGCGTTAGTCTTAATTATTATTTATTAAGGGATTTTGTTAATAAAGTCTCATCATGTTTATGGCATGTTAAATATACATCCATACATAGACATACATTCAATAGTTACTATAACTATATAGCATGATTATGGACAATCTAACATCAATCCTTCGAGCCATGGAAGGATTGACTAAGTCTAACCTAGGTAGATGCATGAATTACAACATATAAAATAGAAATCAAATTCCTATTTCTAAGTCTTCTTACTTATGGCACTATCTCCATCGCTCCTTGCTCCTTTTGCATCTTCATGTTAGAGATGTTCCCAAAAGGCAATTGCCTCAAGCACTTAGTGTACACATTCATAAAGGCATTCTTTCATTATATTAGTATTCATTTGTATATGAATTGATAGAGATCTTAAACTGATTAATGAAAGTCCATGATATGAAACATAGCATGAACGAAATTATGATGGGATCATGATAATGAGATTCCTATCATGTGTAATTATGTTAGTATCTAAATTATCCCTAGTCATAGGATTAACAAGACGGGACATTATTGATCCGGATAGACTAGCACATGTTATATTGCTTGATTAGATCAAGCAGTAGATCTCATAAGCTGTGAGCATGAGATGTTCAACGTTAACATGTGGATGCTTGCTAAGAGTAGTCAAGTACATCGGATGACCTGCTATGAGACAATCATATGAATTATCTATTCAAATGCCAATGATTGTCTCATCATAGCAATGGTGCGTGTATCCTTAGACTTGAGATACTCAAGGATATCTTGGATACTGATTCTGTGCTTTGACTCCATTCCTTGTTGCCCCATAGAGGTTGCTCATAGGGTGGTGATTGGGTATAGCTTGAGGTATTCGAAGGTAATTGGGTAGCCAATAGAGGATTCACCGCTCCTGATAGAGGGAGAGTATACCCATGACCTCTTGTTGAGATCATTACTCGGGAATCTCTGGCCAGAGTGGAAATGTCCTGAAGATGATCTTCAGTGACATGTCTAATAGAGTAATAAGTCCCAAGGACAAGATCTAACATCATTTGGGCCAGGTGTGACGTAGTCAGTCTAGCAGGAGCTAACATATAGTCTATGCTCTAAACCGAGTGGGGTATAAGATGGTGAAATGACGATTTGCATATATTATTGTCTATGGAAAGGTTCGTAGCCAAACCACTTACTTTCCTATCAATTAGGGATCATGATCTACTGCTAGATGTTGGGTTTTGATCATGTATCACATACATATAATGCAGTGGAAAATTAAAATTTTCAAAACCCGAATCAAAGGATTTTACATGTGCCAATTAAAACGAATTTAACCAAAGAAAATTCAGAATTTATACCTTTATAATTTCTTGATTTTTCTTCAATATCTCACCTTGTTGGGTTGTAGCAAAACACAACAATCCAATCTTGGATTGTCTCTAACAATATCCACGCGAAGATGAGAGGATGAAACCACTAGGGAGATGGCTTGAACATACCTTAAAGTGCTAGCATTGGTGTATCTTCATATGAGAAGAAAATTAAACTCTTTAATTTTCTTGTTGTCTCCAAAAATTTTTCTTCTCCCAAAAATTTTTCCTTGTCTACTTTCTGTCTTTTAGGGTCTTTTAGATCCAAAAGAAAATCAGAAAAATAGATCTAAATTGATGAGAGGAGAAAGAGGGAGTTATGTGAATAATAATGGTGATTAAATGGCCATTTAGGCCATTTAGTGCCCATCAGCCAGCTGTTACGCGCTGGCATGCGCAGCAGCCAGCCTGGGCCTGCTGGGCAGGCTTGCTAGGCCAGCGGGCCCGCACGGGCCCGTACAAGTCTGTCAACCTCCCGACCAATTTTTTTTCCGCGATCTTATCGCGAACCGACTCAAAATAATTTTCTCATATTTTGGATCTCATCCTAAACCATTTTGCTCATTCTTTACATCTCCAAAGCATGTGACCTATTAGGTTCCCGGTTATGTTGGCCACTTAAATTATCAAATAATTTAAGCAAACCATGAGCGGTATCTAACAACACATCATGATCCCCAATTGACCGGAAAGTCAGTGGTTTGACTACAAACCTTTCCATAGACAACAATATGTGCAACTCGTCCTTTCACCATTCTATACCCTACTCGGTTCAGAGCATGGACTATGTGTCAGCTCCCGCTAGATTGACTATGTCACACCTAGCCCAAGTGATTTTAGATCTTGTCACTGAGACTCATTACTCAATTAGACATGTCACTGAAGACCATCTTCATGACAGTTCCA
>CATIWF010195084.1:0-10243 GCA_949630135.1 Balakata baccata
AAAAATCAAGAAATTATAAAGGTATAAATTCTGAATTTTCTTTGATTAAATTAGTTTTAATTGGCACATGAAAATCCTTTGATTCGGGTTTTGAAAATTTTTATTTTCTGCTGCGTTATATGTATGTGATACATGATCAAAACCCTTCACGACATACTCCTATTGCAATAAATCGACCCATGGCAAGTCTACCTCGTGAACACATTCACGCCAAAATCCATATGTATACATGTGTTTCATGTGAATGACATTTATAAAATAAACATGCTCAAATGAAATGCATGTGATAATGCTTGTATGGACGGTCAAGGATGTTACATGGAACATCCGGTTTGATGAGACAATCAAACAGTCTAGTTTCTCATAAAATACAGACGAGTCTTGTGTATACAAGAAGGTTAGTGGGAGTGTAATCGTATTCCTTGTGTTGTATGTAGATGACATACTACTAATGGAAAACGATTTCTCAGTCTTGCAATCGGTCAAAATTTGGTTATCCAAGAATTACTCCATGAAAGATATTGGAGAAGCTGCCTACATTATAGGGATAAGGATCTATAATGATAGATCTAAAAGGTTGCTCTGTCTTTCGCAGTCTACATACATAGACAAGGTGCTAAAGAAGGTTTGCATGGAGCAGTCCAAGAGAGGATATATTCCCATGACCCATGGAATTACTCTTAAAATCTATGTGTCCAAAGACACAAGATGAGAGGACATGCTTGAGTACACTTCCATATGCTTCGTTTATTGGATCAATCATGTATGCTATGATATGTACAACACCTGATGTATCATATGCTCTGAGTATCACGAACAGATACCAATCGAGCCCTGGTAAGGGTCATTGGGTAGCTATTAAGAATATCCTTTAAGTACTTGAAATGGACTAAGGATATATTCTTAGTATATGGAGATGGAGACCTTATAGTGAGCAAGTATACCGATGCCATCTTCCAATCTGACAAGGATGACTCAAAATCCCAGTCAGGTTATATGTTCACGCTTAATGGTGGAGCAGTCAGTTGGAAGAGTTCTAAACAAGAAACTACTATTGATTCCACAATTGAAGCAGAGTACATAGCAGCTTCCGAAGCAACAAAGGAAGCGATTTGGATTAAGAAATTCATCATGGAATTGGTAGTGGTTCCTACCATTGTTAGTCTAATACAATTATATTGTGACAACAATGGAGCCATTACGCAAGCAAAGGAATTAGAAGTCCAAACACGTACTCATAAGATACCATTTGATTAGATAAATCATTGGTAGGAATGATGTAAAAGTAGAGAAAGTGCACTGATTAGAATATAGCTGATCCTCTAACTAAGCCACTTCCTTAAAGGAAATATGATTCTCATGTACTCACCTATGGAATTCAATATAAATCCAATTGGCTTTAGTGTAAGTGGGAGGTTGTTAGAGAAGTGCTCTAAAGGTAATCACCTTTAGCACTTATTGTACAAATCTATTTAATTAATTAAAGGCATTTTCATTAATTTGGTAATCATTTGATATATGAATTGATAGTGATCTTAAATCAATAAATGAAGTCCTTGATACACAACATAGCCTGAAGGACATCATGATGAGATCATGATAATGAGATTCTTATCATGTGTAATTATGTTAGCATCTAAATTATCCCTAGTCATATGATTAATAAGATGGGACATTATTAATCTGGATAGACTAGCGCATGTTATATTCCTTGATTGGATCAAGCAGTAGATCTCATAATCTATAAGCATAAGATATTTAGAGTGAACATGTGGATGCATGCTAAGGGTAACTAGGTACATTGGATGACCTTCTATGAGACAATCATATGGATATTGTATTCAAATTTCAATGCTAGTCTCATCATAACAATGGTGCAAGTATCCTTAGACTTGAGGTACTCAATGATATCTTGGATACTGATTCTATACATTGACTCTATTCCTTGTTACCTCATAGAGGTTGCTTATAGGGTGGTGACTAGGTACAGTTTGAGGTATTCAAAGGTAATTGGGTAGCCAACAAAGGATTCACCACTCTGAATAGAGACAGTGTATACCCATGGCCACTTATTAGGACATTAGTTGGGAATCTCTAGCCAGAGTGGAAATGTCATGAAGATGGTCTTTAGTGACATGTATAATAGAGTGATTAGTCTTAAGGACAAGATCCAACTTCACTTAGGCTAGGTGTGATGTAGTCAGTTTATCGGAAGTTGACACATTGTCCATACTTTGAACCAAGTGGGGTATAGAATAGGGAAAGGATAAATTGCACATAAATTGTCTATAGAAAGGTTGGTAGTCAAACCACTAACTTTTTGGTCAATTAGGGATCATGATGTGTTGCTAGATACCACTCATGACTTGCTTAAATTAATTGATAATTTAAGTGGCCAACATAAATAGAAACCTAATGGGTCGCACGCATTGGAGATGTGAATAATGAGTAAAATGGCTTTAGATGGGATCCAAAAATATGAGAGAATTATTTCGGATCTGATCGCACGGGAAGGTGACAGGTCTGTGCCTACGTATTTGCCTTTTAATTAGCCTTAATGGCCATTATTCCCCTCAACTCTTCATTTTCTCCTCTCTTGAATTTTGCTCAATCAATATGATTTTCTTTTGGATCTAAAATACCCAAAAGACAAAAATAGACAAGGAAAACATTTTGGGAGTAGAAAATATTTTGGAGACTACAAGAAAAATTAAAGAGATTAATTTTTACTCTCAAAGAAGCATACACCATTGCTAGCACTTTGAGGTATGTTCAAGCCATCTCCCTAGTGGTCTCATCCTCTCATTTTCTCGTGGATATTGTTAGAGACAATCTAATATTGGATTGTTGTGGTTTGCTACAAGCCAACAAGGTGAGAAGTTGAAGATTAAATCAAGAAATTATAAAGGTATAATTTATAAATTTTACTTTGTTAAATTAGTTTTAATTGGCACAAGCCGATTCTCTTGTTTCGGATTTTGAAAAATTTTAATATCCGCTACATAATATGTATGTGATATACGTTCAAAACCCTTCACAAAGTCCAACATGCACAACCATTTACAAATTAATCACAAGTCATTTGAATCATTCATTTTGCAAGGTGAGGGACTTACCTCTTTTATGCCACTTTTTTTTTCCAAACACCGTAAGTGCTTTTCATAGAGCTTGTGCTTTTACCAATTATCAAGTCTTATTATAGGCATTGAGCCTAACTTTCAACTAATTGTGTTAGTGGCCCCACATACATGCATACATAGTTATCATTACTAATATCTAATGACCACATAGGTGAATTCAAGTTCCATAATTTCTTTATTTCATTTAAGACGCCTTATTAATGATAACTCTTGGACCTAGAAAACTATATCATATTTTTATTGTTCACTTAGCATATACTTATTATTCAAGCTTCAAGCCATTACTTATGAATTTCCTATATAATCTTGTTCACATCTATCATGTTTAGCTTATTCTTCTTTTATTAATTTCAATCAATGTCATTCAATATTCATTTATGTTACTTAACATACCGTTGGCCCTTAAGCAACCTAGCTCATTGCCAATTAATCATAATTCTGGTCAATTATATTACATTGTAACTAATTTATCTAATGATGGGGTCAACAAACACATGATTATTTATTACAAGTTTTAGGTGTATTTAGCATGCCGAAACCACATTATTTAATCAACATAAATTGTGATTTCTTTTCTTCTTATATCATTCATAGCCCATAGGCATGATTAATATGTTACCTACTTTCATTCTCATCTTAGTTATCAATTATTTCTAATTACATGCCATCTATCACATTAAAATCCATTTAACATCATGTCATTTCATTTTAGCAAGTTAAAATGCATGTGTACTTACTTCTTATGGAGCCAACTCAAAATCCAAACTTTCAAGCTTACTTAGTCCTCTTTAGTGGTAACTCCACCTTCCAAGGCATATCCTATACATAACCATAACTATTTCTCATTAACTCAAACTATATATTAACATTTATAACTACATAAAGCCATTACTCTAAACCCTAACTCAAAAACAATTAAGCTAGGTTTTTTCTTCTTAAATCCTCCTCCAAAATGTGTTTAACATCTCAATCAAGCGCAAAGGGAAGTTTTTCCCCTAAGTAACCCAAGGGTTCACCTCCAACATACATATCCATAAATGGGTTTCTACCCATTTCGGATAAATCACATCAACCAACCATAAACTTGTCAAAACAGGAGGAAAAACATGAAATCTTACCCAAACAAGGAAGAAATCAAGATTGATTTAGATGGAAGACTCAAGCTCCCTCAATCTCCATACTTTCTCTCTCCAACTTCATCTTCTTCCTTGATAAATTTCCTAAATCCATGCTTGAATCTTGATCTTGAATGGTAGATCTTGTGTTTTGGGAGCATAGAATTCATCAAAATCATGAAAGAGATGAGCTCATAGAGGATTTAGGGCATAGCTAGGGTTTTAGGTCTTTTAGGGTCATGTTTAAATGAAATAAATTGAGGTTGAACTATTTATAGCAGTCCCCTTCACGGTTATGACACTTTTGTGCCTGAGCGTGACACATTCTGCCCAATTGCCCAAGCTCGATGTTCACAGCCACGACACCTTTTGTCACAGGCGTGAATCCTTCATTTCCTCATATTTCTTTGTTATTTCAACTCTTTTCAAAACCGAAGACCTAAATCCAACTATATACCCCTCATATACCTTGCATAAACCTCGAAGTACATTCGATACATCAACAATTTACCATTGATTTCTCTTATAACTCATTTGTGTCATCTTGAGTCAAACTCATATACTCTTTTCATGCCATGCACACTCGATTAATGATATGTCCTACTTGTGGGCATAATAATAATAATAATAATAATAATAATAATAATAAATGTGATTATAAGTGGGATATAAGATGGTACATGTGTTATAGGAGTGGTTAAAGTATAAGGCGATGAGAGGTTAAAAGGGCATGAAAGAAAAAGCAAGTTAAAAGGGGTATACATGCTATATTAATGGCAAAACAATGGTATATCAAAGGTATATTAAGGGTATACATGAGGTATATGTGAGGTCTATTGTTTGACTTTGATCTTGGACTTTTAGTAGTTTCAAATAGACATGAAAAGGAAGAGATTAAGTAATTCATGCCATGACAAAAGAGTCACAGCCGTGAAGGTCATGATTGAGACCATTTTATGTAGTTTATGTCACAACTAGATACAAAAGTGTAATGGCCATGACTCTGGCCATGAAGGTCTAGTATAAATGGGTTTCAACTCCATTTTATTCATTTCATTGAGCCTCTAAAGTCCTAAAAACCTTAGACATGTACCCAATCCTCTAAAATTCATTTCCTACATGATTTTTGAAGGTTTCTAAGCCTCCAAATATAAGATACAACACTAAAGATCAAGACTTGAACATGGATTTGGATGATTTACCAAGAAAGAAGATGGAGTTAGTGAGAGAAAGTTTGGAGCTTGAGGGAGCTCGGGTCTCCCACCAAATCAACATTGTTTTCTTCCTTCTTTGGGTAAGATATCATGTTTCCCTCCTCTTTTAATAAGTTTATGGTTGATTTATGCCTTCTACCCTTAATGGGTAAAAACCCATATATGTATAGGGTATATATGAGATGGATCCTTAAGTTTGCTTAAGGGAAAACTTCCTTTCAGCTATATTAAGTTGTTAAACATGTTCTAGAAGAGGATTTAAGAAGAAAGAACCTAGATTGAAGATTTTAAAGTTAGGGTTTTGAGCTATATGGTTATATGTAGCTATAGATGTTAATACATGGTTTTAGTTGATGAGAAATAGTTATGATTACGTGTCATGCCCATCAATCTAGATAATGATTTATGTGCAAGTTTTGGAATTTTTTGGAAAAGTGAACTAAACTATAAAAATATAAAAGTTGCTTCGGTGTGAGAATTGTTAAACCAAGACACTGATACGATATATATATATATATATATATATATGTGAGTATTGGTACTTTTAATTTTAGGAAATTATTAGTGGAGGGGATGAAAATTAAAGAAATTAAAACTTTAGTATGAATTAAATTGAAGAAAGAAAAGATTGAGAATTACATAGAAGTTATATGAAGATTAAGTTAAAAAAAAATGAATAATTAAAGAATTAAATAAAATTAATTTCATAAATCTTTGCATGCATGGCCACACTTGGCCTTCATGCATACTAATTGTTTGCAAAGTGGCATACATGACTTAAAATTTTAATTTCTTTTCTTTATGAATTATTCTACTTAATTCTTCTTCCTTATTTATTCCTTAAAGCTATTAGTAGGTCATTTTATCTATTCTATTTTTCTTTCCTTCAAATGGCCTAAATCGAGACCCCTCCTCTTCCTTATTCTATTTTCTTTCCTCATGCTCTTATGAGTTTTTCCTTCACCAAACATCAACTCAGCTAAGGGGAGTGAAAGTATATACAAGAGTGGTACAAATTCCTTGTAATCAATCTAAATGATGGAGCATAATCAAGACTAATTCTCCAAGTTAGAGGTACTACATGTCTATATAGGAGTGTGAGGGCTAGCATGTAGAATAAAGAGAAGAAGGAGCCTTGCATGTGTGATTCAAGGTATGTACATGGTAGTAATAACTTAATTTAAGTTGTGAATTGGACTATAGAAGTTGCATCTTGGACATGTTGTGTTCATATGGCTATAACATTTACTATAAAATCTGGATTGAAGTGATTCTAGTTTCTTTGATTCTCTTAGACATATGCCTAAATATCTTATGAAGAACAAAAAGTGAATTTCGGTTAGTAGCTATGTGAAAAATATGTTACAAACTCAGGTGAGAAAGCTATCTCTAAACTAGTAGTTCATTTTTAAATGAAGTAGTATGTATTATTTTTCTTATATCTTGAGTTATATATTTCGGAATTACTTGATTCCAAAACCAAACTAAATATAACATCTAGACCTAAATTTCTTGTGAAGAAACTGTTCCTAAAATCTGTAACACCCTCCCATATAGCATACTATCCCGCTATACGAGGGAGTGCTACTGCATACATGATACCGAACCTTTAGCTATAGTTCCCTTTTTAGTTTTTAGTATTTTTACTGTTAGAGATGTGCCCAAACAGCAATCGCCTCTGACACTTAGTGTACACACTCATGAAGGCATTCTTTCATTAGATTAGTATTCATTTGCATATGAATTGATATAGATCTTAAACTAATTAATGAAAATCCATGATATGAAACATAGCATGAAGGAAATCATGATGGGATCATGATAATGAGATTTCTATCATGTGTAATTATGTTAGTGTCTAAATTATCCCTAGTTATAGGATTAACAAGATGGGACATTGTTGATCCAGATGGACTAGCACATGTTATACCCCTTGATTGGATGAAGTAGTATATCTCATAAGCTGTGAACATAAGATGTTCAAAGTTAACATGTGAATGCTTGCTAAGAGTAGTCAAGTACATTGGATGACATGCTATGAGATGATCATATGGATTATCTATTCAAATGTCAATGATAGTGTCATTATAGCAATGGGGCAAGTATCCTTAAACTTGAGGTACTTAAGGATATCTTGGATACTGATTACGTGCTTTGAATTCATTCCTTGTTACCTCATAGAGGTCGTTCATAGGGTGGTGATTGGATACAACTTAAGTTATTCAAAGGTAATTAGGTAGCCAATAGAGGATTCACTACTCCTGATAGAGGGAGAGTATACCCACAACCTCTTGTCGCGATCATTACTCGAGAATCTCTGGCCAGAGCGGAAATGTCCTGAAAATGGTCTTCAGTGACATGTCTAATAGAGTAATGAGTCCCAAGGACAAGATCTAACATCACTTGGGTGAGGTATGATGTAGTCAGTCTAACAAGAGTTGACACATAGTCCATGCTCTGAACCGAGTGGGATATAGGATGGTTAAAGGATGAACTACATATATTATTGTCTATGGAAAGGTTCGTAGTCAAACCATTGACTTTCCGGTCAATTGGAGGGGTCATAATGTGTTGCTAGATACCGCTCATAACTTGCTTAAATTAATTGTTAATTCAAGTGGCCAACATAACTGAAAACCTAATGGGTCACATGCATTGGAAGTGTGAAGAATGAATAAAATGGTCTTGGATTGGATCCCAAAATATGAGAGAATTATTAAGGGTTGAATCGTGATGGGATCACAAGAAAAAAAAAAAATTGATTCGGGGGTCACAGGCCCGTGCAAGCCCATGGCATGACTGCTAGCCCAAGGCTAGCACGCACTCGGGCCTTTTGCCCAGTGTGCGCGCACAACAATGTGAAATTGGCCAATTGCCATTTTAGCCCCAAACCCATTTTGGTAATTTTGCCAACCCTATGGTATTTAGGAACACCTATAAATAGTATTTTTATCAGAAAAATACTGATAGCCTCCACCAAAAATTATTTGATAATGTTCTATTTTTCTCTCAAGAACACTCTTCTTTGCTAGCACATAGAGAATATTCAAGGCTTAACCTTTGAGGTTTCATTCTTCTTTTCCATGTGGATTAACATTAGAGATGATCCAATATTGGATTGTTGTGGTTTTCGACAACCCAACAAGAAGGAAATTTGGAGAATTGACACAAGAAATTAAATGTATAATTTGTAACTATGTTTTAAATCAATTAGTTTTAATGGCACAAGTAGAATACTTTTGATTCGGGTTTTAAAAATTTTCTTTCCCACTGCATTTTATGAATTTGATTCATCCTCAAAACCCAACATTGGTATCAGAGCCCCCTTGTGTCCATTAAAATTAATTTTGATTAAAGGTGCAATTGGATTGTACGGTTTTGGCATTTTTGGTTCTATTGATTTGAAAAATTAAAATTAATTTGTAAAATTTGTTTTAAATATTTTTCTTTCAATAATCTAATCATAGGATGATTATTTTGAATGTGATTCAAATAATTAATTTCTAATTTATTATAATATTGCTGAAAATTACATTGTTGATGAACTTGTAATGTTGTTTGGTTTGTATGATGAGGCTGTTAATATTTTTTTGTAATTTGATTATGAAAAAATTATTTAGACATATTGAGAAAATATTTAAGCCTTTGGAAGTGTCCAATAATTAATTAAAATTTTTTTTAAATAATTTTTCAAACAAACACCGAAACGGGTCTATTTTAGGGTACCCGGCAGGACTGTTTTGTTTGATTTTTTTTTTTATGTGAATATTTTGTTTCCAGCACCTTAAAATAATTTTTATATGATTAAAAATATGTTAGTTTGATGTTAGATGTATGCCAAAATAAATTTACTCGAATTTAAATTTCCAAATTAATTCTAGATAGTAAATCGTTCATTTTCAGTGTCTTATGTGTTGGTTCGTTTATCTTGATGATTTTGGCTTGTACCAAAATTATTTTGATGGACTTGAGCTGACCTAAAGATGCTTAAAATGATGATTTGATGTTCTGGAAATTTTAGATATTTTTAGAAATTAATTTTGAATTAATTTAAAGTGAGCAAATTAATATCTCTTTTGACTAGAATATGGTATGTATGTTAAAATTAAATTGTTTGATTTTTGACATCATAATAACCTAATTTTAAGGTAGATTAATTTTGAATTAATTTTTGAAAATATAGAATTTAATTAATTTGATTAAATATTAATTTCCATATTAAAATGACATACAAAATTCACTTAACCGAAATGGCATAAGTAGGCAATTTCGGTTCAAGTATTGAAACTGATTTTCAAATTTAGAATCCAAAATTATCACTACCTATTTTATTTTATGCATTAGAGAATGCATGCTAGGGGTGTATGGAAAGGTATGATGGATGATTATGGACTTAGGCCCAATGTGATTGAGCATGCATGAATTTTGTTTTATAGTAAATAGTGTCTGCGTGTCCCTGCCTATCTTTTCTTTCTCATGTATTTCTTTTCTCATCTTACTCTCCTCAAATATAAATTGAGATTTTCTAATTTTGAAATATGTAGCTAGATTATATAGGATTAGGATATAATGGAGACGCAAAGAAGCAAGAAGTAAAGGAAATGATGCCATAAACAAGAAGACCTAGAAGTATGAATCTGATTTCTATTTTTAGGTTGTAATTCATGCTTATACCTAGGTAAGACCTAGTCAATCTCTTTATAGCTCAAGAGATTAATTTTAGTATGTCCATAATCATGCCATATAGTTAATGTAACTATCTTTATATATCCAT
>CATIWF010195125.1:0-76987 GCA_949630135.1 Balakata baccata
ACATAGGGTAACAACAACATTAGACTGCAACTCATCCAAAGTTTCAGGATCAATCACCTTAGAACATATTGTGTTGAAGAAAAAATAAAGTCTTGTAATAATATTTCTGACATGATTTGGTAGTATGCCTCGGATTGCAACTGGCAAGAATTGTTGCATCAAAATATGACAATCATGAGATTTCATACCTACCAACTTTAAATCTTTCATTGACACATGACTTTTTATATTTGATGAATATCCATGTGGAACCTTAACTCCATAATAACACTCATAGAAACTTAATTTCTTATTTCTAGATAATGTATAATAAGCTGGAGGAAGATATGTCCACTTTCCCTTATCCTATGATGCTAACTCCATCTGTATGCTCATTTCTGCCATGTCTTTCCTCACATTTATACCATCATTTGTTTTTCCTAGTATGTTCAATAATGTCTCTATTACAGAATCACAAATATTTTTTTCTACATGTATAGTATCAATACAATGTCGAACAATCAAATGTTCCTAATATGGAAGATCCTAGAACATGGATCTTTTCTTTTATGGACCCTTTTGAACATTCTTATTAGGTTTGCCAAATATATTTTTAATTTTCTTAGCACATTCATATAACTGATTTCCAGCTGCAGGAAATCGAGCTGCTCGCATTTTGGTTTATCCATTGAAAGACTTTTTTTTTAATATGGTAAGGCTAGTTAGGAGGTAGAAATATTTGACAACTCATATACACATTTTTCTTGCAATGATTTAACCTTTGGTCCATTGTGTTTTCTTCACAAATTGGACATGTTTTTGCACCTTTCACTGTATACCCAGACAAGTTACCATAAGCCGGAAAATCATTTATAGTACAAAATAACATAGCATGTAAGGTAAACAAGCTCTCAGTATAAGCATCATACACCAACACACCTTCATTCCACAACGGTTTCAAATCATCAATGAGTGGTGCAAGATAAACATCAATATCATTTCCTGGTTGTTTAGGCCTCGATATCAATATTGACAACATTATATACTTGTGCTTCATAGCCAACCAGGGAGGCATATTGTAAACTACAATGAGAACTGGCCATGTGCTATGTTGACTACCCAGTGTGCCAAAGGGATTTATTCCATCCGTGCATAGTCTAAGCCTCAAGTTTCTCACTTCACGATCAAATTCAGGGAATATAGAGTCAATTATTCTCCACTGCAGAGAATCGGCAAGATGTCTAAGCTTGCCATCTTGTTTCTTGCCTTCCGCATGCCAGCTCAAGTTCTTTGCATCTTTTGCATTTGCAAATAGACGTTTGAATCTTGGTGTTATTGGTAAATACCACAATACTTTAGCTAAAAACCCTTTCTTAACATCATAAGATACTTTTCCACACTTATAACGTGACGCCCCACATTTAGGACACTCATGCAAGTCCTTATTCTCATTTCGGTACAATACACAATCATTTGGACATGCATGTATCTTCTTATAATTCATATCCATAAGACACAACATTTTCTTACCTCGTAGGTTGATGTGGGAAGCTCATTTCCCTTTGGAAATATCTCTTGTAAAAGCTCTAATAATGTCGTGAAACTCTTATTCGCTCCATCCATTTATGGCTTTTAGATTGCATAGTTTCAACACGGCTGACAATTTTGTAAATTTAGTGCAACGGGGATACAAAGGCTTCTCGGTACTAGAGCATAATCTCTCAAGGTCTTCCGGCTTTTTCACAAAAATTCTAGTATCATGTATCGTATCTTCTAACCAATCATTGTCCATATCATTCCCTTCATCATCAATATAATTTTTCTCTGACTTTTAAAATTAGAACTTATCCCAGTTAAAACACTCTCACTATGCCATATCCATCGTATGTAACCTCTTGTAAAACCACGTCATATAATATGAGTTTTGACAATTTGAACGTTCTGATATGTTCTTATATTTATACAATCAACATATGGATATGCAATCATTGATTCTTTCTTCCTCATTTGGCTTTCTAGTGCAGTTCTGATAAATTCCTCGACTCCGTTTACAAATTCTGTCGTATTCCATCTACTATACATCCAATCTCGATCCATATCTAACCACATAAATAAATAAAATTTAAAACAAATCACATTACTTCCAATCATGATAAACGTTAATTTTTGAATCCTTATCGCTCCAACCTAACTCATCCTTAAATATCAAATCTCACTAGTGAAAGCATATCCAGTTTCTGATCCCAAAAAAATTCGATAGCATTTCCCCTTAGTTCTCCAAGTACACAATACGAATAGAATGATTCATTCACAAATGTATTCAGAGAACATTAGGGAAATGACACATAGATTTTTTTGGAACCAAAAACTATTTATGCATTCACATCCTAATTGAAATTTAATGTTTAAAAACAGTTCCAAACCAAGGACTATTCAAGACTTACTCCTAATGAATAAATCTTGAACAAGTATCTAGGCTATTTAAATTTAAATTAATCAATACAAGTGAAATAAAAACAAAATTTAACAACAATACATAATTAAATTAATTAATAAATTAATTTTATTAAAGTTTATTACATCTTTATTTAAGTAAATTTTCTAATTATGTAATTATTACTTAATTATAGATTATTATAATTTATTATTTAAATTAATTTAAATTATATAATTATTACTCATAGATGATTTTAATTTATTATTTAAATTAATTTTAATATAGATTAATTCTATATTAGTTTATTAATTAAATTTTATTATAGTTAACCTTCTAATTATATAATTGATTATATAATTAATGTCATTATATTAAAATTTAAATTAAGTAAATTTAATATTAGTTTAATGTTTATTGAAATCAACACTTAATCAATTAATGTTTATTGATTTCATTATAATTATATAAATAATTTCATTAAATTAAAGTTTAATTTAATTGAACTTTATAATAGTTTAATATTTGTTAAGATTTTATTTCATTTTCTAAGCATCAATAAAGTAACATAAATACAATACCCATCTCAAAATATAAAAACATATATTTTCCATAATATGTCTATGGTAACATAATACTCATATCTAAAACATTAACAAAAATATTCATCTCCAAAATAACATACACACATAACTAAAGAAATACAATACTCTTATCTAACATTCAATTAAATTAACAAGAGAGAAAAAAAATATACATCAAATTGACAAGAACCGAAATAGAGAAATGGAGAATCAAAAAATGTATTGTGTTAAACAAAAGAAATGATAAATGTGTAGCCAATGGAAATGAAAAACTGAAACAAAGTGAAAGAAAATGTCATAGAAACAAGAAAAAAAGATTAAAACTTACCTTGAAGCTTGAGAGACCGAAAATGGAGAAGGAACATAGGAGAAGTTGGCACCGAAAATGGAGAAGAAACATAGGAGATTGTCGGCGAGCGCTGGTTAAGGAGAAAAGAAATGAGGAAGAAAACTGTTAGAGTGGGTGTTATAAGGGCCGAATGCGTCTGTTTTTATCCAAAACAGGCGCATCCGACTTAAGAAGAATGACGTCGTCTCGTCTTACAGACTGGACGCATATGTTTTTATTAAAACAGATGCATCTGAACTGGGCCACACGAGTCCGGCTTGTTGGGCCGGATATATCTGCTCTCAACATGACAGACGCATCCGGCTCAACCCTATTCATTTTCTCTTATGCGACATCGTTTTTTCTGATTTGATAAATCTCTTTTCTAACGAACAGTCGCATCTGATGTAACTTTAATTTAATTTAATTTTATATTTCAATTATAAAATATATATTAGTGTATTATAATATATTTTTATCTTTTTATTTTACTTTAAATAATATAATTTGTAATATATTTAAATTAATCTTTATATAACAATTAAAACATTTAAAATATTCAATATTCAATATAATATATAAAATATAAATTATTAAATTAATACTAGTTAAATTTGTAAATTTATACATTATGTCAGATGTGTCTGTTTTTTTTTTCATGACAAACTTATCTAGTCATATCAGACTTATGTGATGTATGTGTTTTCTCTAGAATAGACGCATCTGATTCGATTTTATTTATAAAAATATTACTGCATGATTTTATATGTCTGTTTTATTTAGAACAGATATATATGACGTTCACCTAAAATATATTTTGTCCTAGTGTCCACTTGTTCATGCTATTTATTTATTTTCTTTTTTTTTTTTTTCCAATTTTCAGAATTTTCTCCTTGTGTCATTTTTTTTTCTCATAAATCCTCAAAACCCCAAGCATTATCTATTGCTTTCAACGGGGTATGGTTGCCATGTGCTCTTTATAGTTTATATAACATAGCAATTATTTAATAATGTGTTTGTGCCATGTGATATTGCAAGAAGATGCCCTGTTGCTTTCTGCACTTAGTGTTTTCTTTCTGGTATCTCAAATTCTAGCTCATTTCAACTTTCTAAATGATTGAAATTTATTTTTTGAAAATTAGTTCAGAGAAAAATCTACATAATTTTGGATAAAAAAAACAATACCTACAAATCCTACTAAGAAAATTTTAGTTTCTTTCTTGGCATCATTATCACCCATGTGATTGCTCTTTCTTTTTCAATCCCCGTTTTTATTTGTGTCTTCAAATAGATTATTGATAGATGCCCCATGTGTTACTACTCCATCAATGCTTCCTATTTTCATATGTCAATCCACATGGCCAATAATCTTATAGATTTTTGCAGAAATTAAAAAAAAAAACATATATGAAATATTTTCAATTTAAACTCTTCGACTTTTAATATTTTTTAAGAGTTTTTAATTTGAATCTCCGTCAAATTTCTATTTATTTGAATTTTTTTCAATATCATTTATGATCCTAAAATATGCAAAATTTTTTTTTTTAATTTAACTCCTAATTTTTTTATTTTTTTATTTAAACCATAATATTTATGGGAGCTTATATTTTCATCTGGTAACAACAATTTATGAATCGAATTAATAATTTAATACTTTTAAAAAAAAAGTCATGAACAACCTCATGTTCATGCAAATATTAGAGCATGTTGATATTTTTTAAGTGGAGTATCGAACTCATGACATTTGACCTTTGTCATAGCTATTTTGTATTTGGTGTAACAATTGAATTAGCGCCAATTGATTGTAAAATCAGATGCTTCTCTGGACGGCCTGAAAATTCTAAAGAACTTCGAAGGCCTTTTTGTTAGTAATCTTCTTCTCATGTCCCATTTGTGTTAATGAAAGAAAGGTATTTGCTAATTTTAAAAGTACAAAACCCATTATTTGCCTCTGTACTTTCGTATTTTTTCAATATGGCCCTTGTACTTTTATTATGATAATTTGAGTTGTATTATTATTTTATTAATAATTGAATACTTTTTTATATCGTTTTTTAAAATTAGACTAATTATGTCAGTATACTAATTTTGAATTAATTGTTTTGTCCAACTTAAATTAAATATAATATGGATTGGAATATATAGTCACTACAACAAAAAAGAGAATAAAAGATGAAACTTTTCGTCGCTAAAAATATTTTGGGATGAAATTTCATCGCAGAAACGCCGTTGTTAAAGACATTGACTGACGAATTTTGTACTTTGTCCCTAAAAGTGTCATTACTTAGGATGAAAACCGTTCTCGTCCTTAAATCAACGAAAATGTCGTCACAAAAATTGTCCCTTTTGCATGTTGATCATCGCAAAATGATCAATATTTTGGGACAATATCCTTATTTCGTCTCTAAATATTTGAGTGTTTAGAGACAAAATTCTTTTGGTGACGATATTCTAAACTTTTGTCGCAAATCAGAAAATCATTTCATTTGATTTGGCTTTTGTGACAAATTTTTTGTATAATTCGTTGCAAATGTCACATATATTATTTTTATTCATTAATTAATTTATATTATTTATTTTTTTCTTTTTCCTTCCCTAACATAAATTATTTTACGTTAGCATTAAAAGCATCACTAAATCACATCTTAAAAAAATGCAATTTAAAGGACAATACTAAAAATTGAAGAATATAAGATATCATATTTGCATAACAAGTTTTTCATGTCATTATCATAAAATTTTACAGGGAAACAAAATTTAGTTACAAAAAGGTTAATTTGGTCAGTATTAAGATTTATGCACAAAATCTACTCCTATAAATCTTTTTGTACCAAAAAGTACGAGTTATAGCAAAAAAAAAAGTATCACAGGTGCCATATACAAAAAAAAAGTCATGACAAAATGCTTAGAAACCATGCTTGTTCCATAACCTATAAGCTATAAATATCTTGAATTAACATAAAGTAACTCGAAACCAAAATGAAAAACTTTACTAGATATAGAAAGATCTCAATGGATAACATGTGCAAATAAATGCACAACCCCTTTATTTCAACGAGGTAATAAAGGAAAATAAAAGAATATAAAGGACCCAAAATAAATTTCAGATATATTTATTGACACAAAGAACATAAAGGACCCAAAATGTGGCATTAACCAATTTCAGAAAATGAGAACAGAAAAGTAAATGACATTAATCATGAGATGTTATAGAATTTGTAAATGAAAATTGTGCAGGACAGAGTAATAATAATCATGTGCTTTGATCGACAAAAACATGTAAAGAGAAAAAGTAACAAAGAAAAACGATTATCATACTTCGCATATGTCCTCTAGGAAAAGTTCCAAATGAATCGAAACATTTTCATACATGTCCAACATGCCAGATGGAAAATAATTTTTTTTTTGAAATAAACTAATAAAACCACTAGAGAACCAAGATTAAGGACAAATGGGAGCAAAGAAGGAAAAAAAAAAACAACAAAGTGAGATAGCGAACATAAATGAATAGAAGCAAAACACAAAACCAGAAATGGTTTATAGATTGTGTAGCAGGAGTAAACTCAAATGTCCAATGAAGTAAATTAGTGAATAATTCCTAATCTGACTATATTTTCTTTTTCAATTTTTTGATGTGGTCGGGTAGGTTTAATTAATTTAATTTGGTAGAAGAAGTGGTTTCTTAACCTCATGGTAGGATTCAGTATTTGTCAACACTCAATTATCACACTCATGGAATTCCATGGTTAATTACATAGTACTCAGTCCTATGCACACTTGATCCAACCATAGTACTCTGTCCTAAACATTTAAACATGTTAGTTATTGTAAGAAAAATTTACTAAAAGAATTGGTGGGAGGCAGAGTCAACAGGAAGTTAGCAATTTCTCAAACATTTAAGCATGTGACAAATCAATGTCATTATAGAACATATTGACAAATCAAGATCACTATTAACAAATCAACCACTCAATGGGCAGCGAAATAGATACCAAATTAGTGAATAATTCAAAGACAAATAGTAAAATTCCTTATATCAATCAAATCATCCTACTATAGCACCTATAAAAGCATACCTTAGAGTGCAGGGGTAGAAGGCTTTGTGCTCCAATTGAGCTTTCAATATATCATCAATTCTTCTTAAGACAGATTTATCACTTTGATTAGCAAGGTCATATGATTCTGAAAAATGTTTATGTCAAAATGGAAAAATCAAAATTATTCCCAACAAGATGAAATAAGAGATGTACATCATGATCAAGATAGAAATCGTCCCAAGTTCACTAGATAACTTGGCAGATCATGATCAAGATAGATAACTTGCACCCTATCAACAGGTCTACCAAGATCAAGTGATATTTCAACTGGTAATTTGTTTTCAATAGTTTTATTTAATGATGTCAATCCTTTGCCTCGAGTAGGACCCCTAACTTCTGCATTTAAAAATAATAATATATTAGCATGTAACACAGGTATGGCAAGGATGCATCTTAGATATATTGTATATATATATATATACTAGTAAATAAGTATGTGATCACCTATTGAAGTGTTGTTATTATCTTGATTCATTTAAAGCGTTGGTCCATTTTCAGAAATGGATGAACAGTTGTTCACCTCTTGCAAAATCTAAACCATTAAGCTCATCATCATAATCATGTTGGCCATTGACACATATCACTAAAATCTCAAAGAAAGTATCACACAATTTACTTAATAGAACTTAAAAATCATACCTATTTATACAAAGCCTGCAAATTGGTTAGCTCAAAAGATTCAAGTCGACTCCAAAGCAATATCACTATAAGGTTTCTCTTCCCATTACATCAATAAGTCCATAACTCTTTAAAACCTGTAAACCATTAAGATCACATTCCAATAAGCATGAAAGGTAAAAAAAAAAAGCATTAATGTGAATTCAAAATCCTAATTTTACAAATCAAGAATCATGAATCAAATCAAATTGCAAATCCATCACAAAATATAAAAATAATTATAATAGCTTGGTCCGAAACATAAAACCCAATTTAGTCTTTCCTCATTGCTACAAATCATGTCTCTTCATTTTCTACTCAACACTGACTTCGATCACCTAACCACGAATTGCTGGCCCACTGATTCTAACAAGAAGTGGTTATACAAATTTCATTTTGACATCAAAAGCAAACCTAATATAAGAACCATACAAATACAGTAAATAGCGAACATGGATTGTTACCTAATAGGTCCCCAATATATAGATTCAAGAGTTCCAAAATGCCTAGAATCGGGAGAATGAGAGAACAACAAAGAAATGCACTTAGCTACTTCAAATATTTTAATATACAACAAAGTTAATAATAAGCCAAAAAAAGCTTGAAATCGAAAATCTCAGTTGCATGAAAGTGAAAAGAGAAACAAGGTAAAAATTTGACACCAAATCGAAAAATTTTGAGAACTCAAAAATAAGAAATTGAGAGGGGGTTGGAAAGAAAGAGACTCACCTTAGCGTAGATGGTCTTTCTTCACTGATGATTACTTGTTGATGCAACAGATGAGGGCTTTGCTTTTGCAGTTAGAGAATGCTCTGGCTGTCGAATGTTTTAGGGTTTAGATTTACAGAATGCTTGTTAAAAGGATAAATTAGGAATAATGTAAATATTAAAAGGATAAGATGGGAAAAAAATAATTATAAGGGACGAAAATAATTTGTCCTAAAATAATGAAATAATTGCCTATCCATAATTTTGTCTTTTATTGTTCAATTTCGTCCCAAATTGCGCAAAAATTATCCCAGAAAGGGTTACGCCATTTGGCTACGATTTTATATTTTCGCACTGCAAAATAAACATTTAGGGACTAAATTATTTTGGTAGCAAAAAAATTCGTCCCTAAATATGATATTTGTGGTAGTGAATTATGTTTGTTGGATTGTAGATGTATTCCAATGACATGCTTTAATTCATATCACATTCAAACTCAAGGTGGATAAAAAAAATATAATCTTATATTAATAGTCTAAAAACATTTGTTTAATTTTCAACAAACTCCAATAAATGGACTCAATTCTTAATAAAATATAGTACATGGGTCACATAGCAAAAAACTGAAAATATGCAGGAATCAAATTATGGATATTTCCTTTTAAAGCTCTACATGTTTCTCCTGCTTACTCTCTTACATTAATATACCCTTCAATCATTGAGTTTGATTCCTCAAGTGTTGCAAAATGGGCTTAATGGATCTCTTTAAATGATGCACCATGGGAGTTAGTTCATTTTCTAATCAAGGAACATGTATTTTGAGCATAACAAAAGGCTAATTAAGCTAAAATTGAAGGAAACATCATTTTCCAATCAAGGAACATGTATTTTGAGCATAATAAAAGGCTAATTAAGCCAAAATTGAAGGAAACATCATTTTCCAATCAAGCTTTTTAGTTTGAATAAAATTGATTAGAATCAAAGCATAAAATTAAATGAAAAAAAGATTGTAGTTTAAGTGAAGCTATTTAACACAACCACATGATGATTACCAATTTGATTTGGGGAATGATTCATATTCGACGGTCTTAAAATAGTTAGTGGGATGAAAAGTGTTTTTCAAGGTAATTAATAACATTATGGGCCTAATGACACTTTTAATTGGGCCATGAAACTTGCAATCATACCCAATTCAAGAATCATTTTTATTTTAGCCAATCATTAAATTAAGAAAATAATGTAACTACCAAATAAATTTTAGTTTAATGGTATTCATTTGGTGATCAAAACTGTGAACTCCAATCTATCATAACAAGAAAAAAAAAGTAATAATAAATGAATTTATTTATATTCTAATTCTAATATAAACTTCAAAATTGGATGACATTCTTCACTTATCCACCAAAGTCTTCATCTTCTTCAATTTCTTCTCCCTTCGGTTGGCCACTCTCCCTCTCCAAACCCTCTATTTTTATTCAAGTGAGCTTCTTAGAGATTGAAAAAAAAAAGAGATTAGAAAGAGAAAAACCAAATAATCAAAGAGATTTCACCATAAAAGGGCAAAAGAGAAGAAAGGAAAGAAGGAAAAAAAAAAAAAAAGGAAGAGAAGAAGTGGAAAATTTGGCCACCTTTGGAGAATCATTAAGGTAAGTTTCTTCTTTTCAAATTCAACCTTATTCCATTTATTTGAAATCCATGTGAGTGATTGTTGTATTTGGAATTGATAAATTAGGGTTATCTGGAGGTTATGTCAACTTATGTTGAGAGATATTGGATTGTTGGGGGAATGATGGAATTAGGTTATAGGTGATTGTAGATGATGGTTTTGTGACTTGAAAACTAAAGAAATAAGACTTATTAGGATGTGTTGGGGCTACCCAATGAAGGAAATTAGAGGAGATGATGTTTAGAAGTGTTTAATGGTGATTGTATAACTTGAAGATGATGTATGTTAAGGAAAAAAGTATGGATAAGAAGGGCTATTTTGTTTCAATTTAATGAAGTGAGTGGTTATTGAATATTATAAACATAAATAAGGTAAAAAAAGAAATAAATAAATATATAGAAAGGGGTAAAAAAATATTAAGAACACTAAACATAATTTATGCATAAACTTTGGTTGTATGTGACATGGAATGAAATTTCGTTTGTTATGTTAAAGCCAAACAAATAGGCAAAGGAGTGTCCATCAAAAGGTGGACAAAAAGAAGAAAAAGGCTACCTAACAACTAAAATAAGGAGAAGGAAAAGAGGAGATTTAGAACTGCTTAGGTATGTGCTTCTTTGATAAAAATCTTGCATGTCGTAACAACTATGAAATGTTATGTAATGTTTGTTGATACATGTGGTTTGCAATGTGATATATTAAATTGTTGTCTTTTGAATTTTTTGTTAAAATAGAGTGAAATTTTGAGGTTTATGAATGTGTATTAGATTTGGAAATTTTGGGCATAAGCATGGTTGTATAGGGCTATTGAATTAATTAGTTTGTAATGAGTTTAATATATGCCCTGTTACAAATTCACAGGAATAGTCTTGACAAATTTAATCATAATTTATGCTGTGGTAGTTGGATTGATATGAAACTAATTAGATATAACACATAGTACTAAAATTTTTATGAGAAAGTGGAAATTTGGGTTATAACTAGGTCAAAAATTTATTATAAAATTTCGGATTTAGAAGAACCATATTATTGCTGGGCAAATTGTGGCTAAACACGTTTATAGTAAATTGGTCATAATTTTTTTTATAGAAAATTCGAATTCTATTGATTCTTTTTGCAAATTTAAGCTAAGACAATAAACTAAAAGTTCATAAAATATCATAAGATTTGAATCAAACCATAAATTGACCAAAATTAAGGCTCAAGCCCAGAGCCGGAATCTACCATAAAAGTGAAATTTGCATTTTAGTTTTTCTTCATGTGGCAAGATATGTATTTGTGATAGTTGTTAGAAATATTTTAATCTTATTAGTACATATGGACATATAAAATATTAATATGTGATATTTATAATTTTATAATCAATAAATAAATATATTTGCGAAAAGTACTAAAGGGAAGTATTATCGCAACAATAATGATGAAAATAATGTCAAAGCCCAAGTGCGTCTAGTCTAGAACTAAAATAGTGAATAGTTTGGCATGCTAATCAGAGGAAAAATAAAATGTGTGCGATAAAATATTATTAAAGCCAGTAATGGCACTATTAAAAAAAAAAGCAGGTAATGACGCTAGTAATGGCACTATATAAAAATCCGGTAAATATATTATTTAAAAAACCGGTAAATATATTATTTAAAAAGCCAGTAAGACATTATTAAGAAGCTGGAAATGACAACTTTATATTTCTATTGATAAGTTCGAATACACGTGTTATGGGCTTGACTAAACCAAATAACGAAAAAGAAAAAAAAATGACTTGAATAAATTTAATTATTGTTAGACTTTTGCATATATGCTGAGTATGAGATAATTATTTATATATTGCATAAAATATATAATAATATATGAAATTTTATTTGTGACATATATGATATGTAAATGTCGCGTGATTATATGTATTTATATGTAAGATTTTTATCTTATGAAGCACTACTAAGCTAGTAGCTTAGTGCGAATAATTTTTCTTGTGCAGGTCCAAAAGACTTAATATATTAGAGTAGTTGTCAGAAAAATGACGGAATCTAGTTAAAAAACAGTTTAAAGCTTCAAATTATTTTTGGTATATTTTGTTGAAGTTTTGTAAAATATTATCAAAGTTTTTTTTCATGTAGTGTATATATTGGGACATGTAACTCTAATATAAAGTGTAAAATTTAGGTGTAAATATATATTTTATTGCAAGATACAAAATAATGATTTTTTATATGTGTTAAATATTTATTTTTATATTTATATAATTTAAATATAATTAAAAGGAAAAAAAAAAGAGAATATTAAAAGTAAGGATAATAATAAAAGAAAAAAAATAAGTAATTTAATCTGGTTGGTTATTCAAGACAGTTAAGCAGATAATTTCCCACTTACCTTGATATTCTAAAATGGGGTAAGGAGGTATTACAGACTTACTCTATAGGATATAGTTCAGGGACTAATTTATATATTTGACGCCTTTTTTTTTTACTAAGAAAAGGATATAAGCTAAATAAAGATTTCGAAAAATTTACACAAAATGCCTTAATTTCTCTAAAATATTACACGGGATTGTTTAATCTATCTCTCATGATTTTTTTTTTTTTCATTAGGAGACTGAGCCATGAACTATATAATATGGATAGCCCTAATATTGGTGGAAACCTCCCACATTATTATTATAAAAGAAAATACTAATTAAGCTACCCTTAATTGACATCTCTCATGAAATTTAAGAAACTGAATGGTTGATTATATGTATAAAATATAAATTTTGTTTCTCATAAAATAATGATATATATGTTTTTACTAAAAGTGTGTCTTTTATATTTGGAGGCAGAGAAATAACTGGCTTTGGCGCAAAAAAGTAGTCACTGCTCCTACAATTGTCTCATCCTCTCGTTCTTTTCTAGCAGAGTGGAATAAAAGCAAATAGGATGAATTCTGTTCCTCATTTGATAATTCGGGCAGTTAGGCGGCGAGCTCTCCTCCTTCATGTTTGAAATGTTATCTTGATGCATTGAACTCTGTAATACCTCTATCAAATTCTATTCCCTTTTACGACAGGTATGTTGGGTTTTCACATAGAAAATTGAATCACAATGTCTTTACACGCCCGAACTAAATTAAAGAATTGTCCATATTGGTCTCCTTCACCAGAGAGCTATTGAACCGCAAGTTGAGAATTAGCTTTGATCAAGAAATGAAACTATAAATTCTATGTTTTTGGTAATTAAAATAGTAATATTTATATATATATATATATATATATATATATATATATATATATATATATATATATATATATATATATATACTTGTTCTAAATCCGATTAATACCCGAACTCATTTAATTAACTGTTTATCATTAAAAAATTTAAATAAAATAAAATTCAAACTAATTAAATAATCAAAATTTAAAAAATATATAAACATTCTATCATAAATTACTACAGAATCAAATAAAACTAAAAAATATATAAAATCTAATTCAATACATTCAAATTAAAATAATTCATCAAATTGTACAAAAATAATATTAAAATAATAAAATTAAATATTATTCATTATGATAGAAAAATTATATTTCAAATTTCCAACTCTTATTGCGTTAGTAATTCATCAATCTATGAAACACAAAAAAAGAAAAAAAATAATTATAACATTCATTCAATTAATTATAATAAAATAAATTGTATAATATATAAATATATAATCAAGTTTATCGGATACCCGTGGACATCTACCTGTACTTATCATAAAACCTAATAGGATTACTTAATAGAGTTTAAACAGATTCGGATAGATGCAGGTATCCACAAAACTCATACTCGCTATCATCCCTAAATAGCAATATGTTATTCTTTTTAATTGGATCGGATGGGTTTGGGTTCAGGTTTGGATCAATGCAAATCGGATAGTTTTTAAATTCAAGTCATTTTGGTTTCGAAATTGTAATACGAGATTGACTGCGGAAACTTGCTTGTTAAAATATGAATTTCATATCTTCAATACTTCAAGAACACTAGTTACAGGAATCTGAAGCGGAATTCCACGGTACGAACACCTCTTGATTCTCTTCAATGAATTAGGAGAGATAAAATATTTAGAGATTAGAGAGGAAGAAGAACATTCTTCTATTTCTTTAGAATATGGCTCATCCCAAAACATCATTCCAATAACTCAAACTTGAATAGAGAATCATTCTTATAGGTGAACGGACCGTACAACCTGATGCATACAAATGGTGGAAACTCCAATACAAACCTAACCATAGGTCATATAGGAGACATTAATCCAATGATATAATTACTCTTGACAATGTGCTTATTTATCCCAAATATTTTTCTTAATACACATGATCGAGTATCATTCAATCCCTTAAGAATCTACACTCAAATCACTTTTTTCATTACTTTGTACTTTAAGTTATTTTAAGTTCTATCAAGTGAAATAACCCTGATTGGTGAATACAAGCAACGATTGTATAAGCAAAAATACTATTTCTTTCGCCCTCATACAAATCAAATATAAATTTACTCGCTTTTCTAAGAGTGTTCTATTAAATCGAATCATCTCATTACTATAGGATGCATCATAAGATAGTCAAACATTAATTCATCACGTCATAATATAGTCAAAAGTCACAAAGGTAATAATATAAATGAAATCCATAATTAGGATTTCAAGGACTCACATAGCGAAGAAATATAGATCTATTCTTTCGCTTCCTTATAGGTCGTCTAGCACATTCAGTACAAAGTGCATGCTATGATAGTGCAACTCTTTCCTTTTCAAAGATGAAAGAATGTATGTCTCGCTCTTAATAATAAAATAAACAACACCATATGAGTTTTAGTCTTGTCATTCTTAAAGTGTCAAACCTGAAACTTTTGTCTACATATTCAACAATGTTAAACAATAAGTTTCATACTCAACTTTCTCTAAATAGACACATGAATGGTGGGAAAGTCATTCACAACGATTCTTATATATATTTGAAGAATCTCATCTTAATCCTCATCAATGCGACTTTTTTATGTAATAGCATGACTAAATTCGCTCCCACTACATCTTAGTCATTCACTTTTTAGTCTTATCTCTATTCGCTCAACATTGTTAGAGGCGATTACTCATGTGAAAGAGTCAATCTAAGTCTATCGATATACTTCATCGAATTGTGCTAATTGACATTTTCAACATATTTATATAATAAAAATAACTAAAAAACTAGCAAATCATGAGAAATGCACTTCACGTCATTACAAGTAAAATACAAGTGGTCTGTCAACATATTCAAGTCATCCTACATAAGTCTAGAGATCTCACATGTCTAACAAATGTATCCCTAACTATTAGTTTGGTAAATGGATCTACTACCATTTCACTTGTAGGAATGTATTTCAAGACCACTTCTTTATGTGTGATCAAGTCTTTAATACAACGATATCTAATCTGGATATATTTGGTCTTTTAACGATATTTCAAATCCTTAATATATGTTAATGCAGCTATACTGTCAAAATAAATTGTCACAGATTCAGATGTTGACTTAAACAATTTTTATGTGCTGCAAAAAACTTTTTCTACCAAATTGTCTCCTGTATAGCCGAGGAGCATGCCACATATTCAACTTCCACTCTTGATAAAGCTACATAAGATTGCTTCTTGCTACTCCCTAAAATTATGTTGTTAAGTAAGAATGCATATCCAAAAATTGATTTGCGTTGATTAAGATCGCTTTCCCAATTAGCATCTGTATTACCAACTTAGCGCAAATCCTTCATTCGATACCACAGAACATAGTCTAAAGTTCTTCTTAGACATCTCAATATCCTTTAGACTTCTATCCAGTGTTTTGGACCTAGATTAGATTGATATTTGCTCACAACATTAAAAGTGTATCAAATGTTTGAATGCAATAATTACAAACGGATTTAACACAATTGTTACTAAGAAATTATTTCAAGTTACAATATCTTAAATTAATTAATAATAACTAACACAAACAGCAGAAACAAATTTACTATTATACAGTCCAATCAATTTCCACCGACATAGCCTAGTTATCATCGTTTGATTTAAACATATGCTAATAACTATATTATATGAGACTCATTAATCTACCAACCTCATATTTTCCACAATATCACATGTATACATTTTGATGCAATAAAACAATTTAAAGCATGCATTTTCTTCAATAAAACAATTCAACATGTTTATTGTTTTAAATATTTACTATAAAATATACATATCATATATTAGAAGTAAAAACACAATGCTACTACTAATCATGCCATGATATATTTATTTGTCACTAATATCCATCAGATATATATATATATATATAATAACACTTTGCACATTTTTAAATGCAAAAACACTTCAAAATGTGTTCTAAAAATTCTGGAAAAATATCAATTATTTAGAAAATTAAATTTTAAGCAATTTAAAACAAATTGCACCGAAAATGGACAGCGCACGTGCCCTCACACTTCGAAGAGAGACTCCTCATGCACTGCCACGCGCTGACCTCTACGTGGACCAACCAGAGAGAGCCATACATGTTGCATGTTGCATCATCAAACCTAACAACATGGACCAATAAAAAATTGCCATGTGTCAAGACTTGACATATCATCCCGCCACATTAGCATGCCACATCGGTGCCATCTCAGCAGGTCTGCCACTCGCTATATGACACATGGCTCGGCAATTACAACCGCCTTCTCACGCGCCTTTGCCTATGCGTGTACTACACACGCCGCTTTGGGTACTCGTTCCAGACTATTTTTTGCAATTTTCATATGTTTTTCAAGTGTTTCTTCTGATTTTGACTGTAAAATTCACAATAGACAGACTTTGAACATCAAATACATGATTTGAGAGTAAAAATATACAAAAACAATTTCCAAAATAATTAGAACACTAATTCGAACAGAAAACTTCAAAAATTCGTAGTAAATCAACCACTTGTTGAAAAGTTACAAAAAAATATTCGTTGAAAAGCTTGTGACAAGAGCTTTCCAACCATACCAAATAAGCACCACAAAACAAAGAAAACGATTCTTGAAAATTGAAGAAAAATCGGATTTTAAAAGAATTTTCATGAAAAAATCACAAAAAATCCAAACCAATCTTTAATTTAAGCACAAAAAAACGTAACACGGCCCTGATACCAATGTAATACGAAATTGGCTGCGGAAACTTACTTGTTGAAGTATAAATTTCATGTTTTCAATGCTTCAAAAATATCGGTTACAAGAATCTGGAACGAAATTTCATGATTTAAACACCTCTTGATCTTCTTGGACGAATTGAAAGAGATAAAATATTCAGATATTAGAGAGGAAGAAGAATTCACGTTCTTCAGTTTTTTTAGAATATATGAGTAGTTTATTATAAAATAAAACTATCTCTTAAATATTAAAGTCGTATAGGCTTTGGACTGGATCAAGTGCGGTGCATACCCACAAAACCCAAGAGGAATTTGCTGGTCGAATTATAGCAGATTTGGGTGGCTCCAAGTTGGGTTGCAGCTCACACCAACCCCCCTTAATCGACAAATTTTTATGGGATAAGGACACAAACGTTACAATCGGTAACTGACATTTCATGTCCAGCTTTTTATTTATGTACAGTTGCTCCGTTTAAGGGACTCAAAAAAACGGTTACTATATCAGTTCAACATATTTATATTTTCTCAAAACAAAAAAAAAAAAAAAAAAATTTAAATTTAATACTGAAAGACTCCTTAAACACTCATAATTCTCTCATGCATATCCCTAATTTATACCGTACAATGCCATTTACTTTCTTCAACAAACTATAAAACCAGAATATATATATAGGTAAAATATCATTTTTATTATATCAATCTGTCTTTTTTTCACTTTGATTAATGGATACAACAATCCATAACTATTTTCCTGTCAAAATAAAACATAACATGTTTGGAAATATTTGAAGTTGTGCCAACAAGGAGTTCCAGATTATTTCCACATCAGTTTAATTTCTCCAAGAAGTGTAAGTAAAACATATATTTCATGTATAAAATATATGAAATATATGTAGTGTATATATTTAATATAGGAGAAATATACAAATAACATATATTCCATTATCAAAAAATATATAGTGCTTATATAAATATTTAATATAGGAGAAATAATATATATATAGTGTATATATTTAATATAGGAGAAATATATAAATATTGTGTATTAAATTATAAAAAATAATTAATATTAATATACGAGAGGTATACAAACAGTGGGAAGAAAACTATAAATCTACAAAACTTTCAACTTGAAATTATATAAAAAAAATGAATGAATCAAATAACTAAAGCAATGTTTATTTGATATTAATCTTAGCTTCAAATCAAACAATGGTTGCAAAAATCCAAAAAATAAGTCTCTTGATTAGAAATTTACAATTTAGATAAAACTACATAGTTTTGAAAAGTCTAAATTATAAATTTTTTATCATTTGCTAATTAATATAATAATTCTTATAATCAAAAGTTCAAAATTACATAGTTTTATCCAAAATCATGTAGTTATAGAAAATTCAAATTATAAATTTATATTCTTAATTATGCTAGTTAAAAAAAAGCAATAAAATAAATAAATAATGTGTTCAAAACATTATTGTCCTCAAGAAAATTGAACATACCAATAATTAAAATAGTAGGAAAAAACTAGTTGATTAAAATTGATATATTAAAAATTAATTAATTAATGTGCCAATCATATGATTGTATTATTGTTCCCATTATTAAACAGGCATGTCCCTCAATTCCCTCAATCACTATATTCAACATTTGAAAGAAAAAATCGAGACATAGGAAATTGATCCGTGTATTGATTTGATACTTTCGATCTATTCTATGGACAGTACTTAACTATTTAAGGATTGAAGAGAACCATTATAATTGTAATTGATGAGAAAATATTCTCTCTAGTAATGAAAAATACTTTAAAATATTGTATAAATTATATTCCAAATATCAAATAATTAGTACATATTATTTTGAAGAAACAACAACTGCATATAAAATTAATGCTCAAAAGGTATGTTTGAAAATGCTACTGGGTATTAAAAAAACATATTTAAATTTTAATTGATTATCTGTCTATTTTAAAAAAAAATTTTGTAAATTGTATTTTTTTTTTAAATTTACTTATGAAAAAGTTTATTTATCTGTTTATCTAAAATTTTTTCTTAATAGGTATTTTTTTCTAAACGCAATGTGAAAACAGGGCCAATATGCTAATAATAGAAAATATGATCAATAGAAAACAATTACTAAGTCTAAGAACAAATGGATCCTAAGGACAGAACACAAAGCACAGTCCTCGTCCCTTTGTGTTATGTTTCTCTCTCTCTCTCTACAAAGAGGAATCAAATGTGCCCATTGAGCTTGAGTAGACATTCAACAATTTAATGTCACCTTGCATGTGATTTTTGTTGACATTATCAATAGAATTAATGCTATTAAAAGAAACTTATTTTAAACTAGATACAATATCATTATTTTTGCAAAATTTTGAAAAGGAAAAAACAATTCTCAATAACATGCTAACAAGATTATACATAGTCTAAATTATTAGAATACTTTTGAGATTTAATTAAACACACTAATTAGTTCTTTCATTCTAAATATAAATTTTGAAAAGGAAAAAGTTCTCAATAATATGCTAACAATATATATATATATATATTAAGAGTACAAGATTTTTATTAAAAAACACCCATATGATGGAGTTTTTTTTTTTTTCATTATAATTCATTGTATTCTTCTAAGTCTCTAAAAATTGGATAGAATTTGAAAGACAAACTACGTGCAAAGCCATTCACTTGAGAATAGATAATTACACTCTTTCAGCCTTTTAAAATGTATGTAATATTTATTTTTTAAAAAATATTAAAAATTTAGTATATAAATTTATGTAACTCCTAACTTAAGGTTTCAACTCTGCCACTGAAAACAACACATGTATTTGCATTTGGTCCTATTAATAATTTTTAAACAGCTAGCATTCTACATTTTTCTTGGAGGCAACCATGAATCAAAATTAAATAGAATACCTCATCTCCGTATTATTATTAGGTTGGATTTATATATGGCTTGTGATTAATGTAACCCAATTTAGTAGTAGTAGGGACTAGAAATGTGTGACATGTCTAATATTAATGGGGCATCAAATCCTTATAAGAATGGTGTTTTGCTGCCTTTGTGAAACATAACTAATCTATCCATTGGCCCTTCAAAAAAAAAAATTTCATTAAATAGAACTGCTTCCACGCATGATTATTGGTGTCCCAATTTTCCTTAAAAGTACTCGCATTTTCAAAGAAATTTTTTATCTACCTAAATAATCTATAGAAAAATATTATTTATCTCAATTCTTTTTGTCTCAATTTGTCTTAATTTGCATTTGAAATACTCATACTTTAATACAAGTTGGACAATACAATTAAGTATATACTAAAATAGAAGTATTTTAATCCAAATTGGATAAGAGTTGGAATTGTGATAAGTATCATTTTTGTAATATTTACTCTTTTGTCCATTTTAGCTTCCTCATAACCAGACATTTTAAGAGCTAGTATCCTTTCTTTAGGTCACATGCCCCTATGCCCCGGCAGCTATATTAGCCATTAGCCCCCTAGGAATTTGTCACATTCCTATACTATATATACACATATTTTGTAATGCAATATGATTTTAGTTCAAATCTTAATAATATTGATTTGATAATTAATTAAGAACATAAATTTCGAATTTAAATCTTAATAAATTCTTATAAAAAACCAATAATAATTCTATTTTACTAGTATTCATGCATCTATTGCACTCAATAGTGATGGCATCCAAGAAACTGTGAATTCTCCAAATTTTTTCTCTAAGTATTTATTTTATTATTGTTTAAATATATTTTTTCGTTTGGTTTGCTCGGTGAGACTCATTAAGAGATTAAAACACTATCTCATATTTTAAAGATACTTCATACCAAGTGATCTTCTAAGAAACTTTATTTAAGACCTATCAATGGGGTAAAATATTTTTTTTGTACCAAACTTTTATTTTGTATCAAATTGATACTAAAATTTTAAAATTGAATTTCATATCATGGTATCCAAAATTTTTTTGGCATCTACATTAGCAAATATGGAGGTCATATCAACAAATCCGGCGTCTACATGAGCAAATCCGGTATCTACGTCAACATGAATCAATCAGAATAATATTTGTTACCATGATCTAAAACTAACTCCAAAGTTTTGATACCAATTAGATACAAAACAAAATTTTAGTACCAATTTGATACATACGCAAAAATTTTAGTAAGATTAATTCATTTTACCCCTATCAATATCATCATCATCATCACCGTATTGTGATTAATACTTTGATTGGCTATATTGTTGGAAAAATTGTGATTATAAACCATTTTGATAGGGTAATTTGGGTGGGTCGCACAACTCGGTTTTGGGAGAAAAACCAAGATATATGTTCCTTGACATGAGAACTATGAAGTAATGTATTCATATGCTCAAAATGGAGAATGTGTGAATAGAAATTGAACTCAAAGTAAGCTCCTTACTAAAGAGATATAAAGAAAAAAAATGAAAGTGGAAGTTGTCTCACATCACTAAAATATAAAATTGGACTTGTGTTTATATAATAAGATGCATTCTTACATAGATAAGAAAGTAGCATGAAAGACTTTCTCATGCTCTCAAGCGTAGAGAGGTGCAAATCCATGGTCCGAAATAAACCAATGTGTGGGTGCGTAACCTGCGTACACAAACATTGAGCCAAAATCCCATGGCACGGTTGTGTCATTATGTGTGCACAGTATTGGTTCCACATTTCTGTGTCGTTTTACACAATTATGCTTCTGCCACACCTGTATCGTTGTGCATGGCTTGGCTTATCCACACTCCCGTGTCGTTGATTGTTTTCCAGATTTGTTTTTTGAGCTTATTGTCTTTTGGAATTTCATTTTATGATATTTCAAAGTCCAATATTTTATCCGTCTAGTATAAAGGAGATTTTGGCTTTTGTTGGAAAGGTTTTTTGGTTTTTCTTTGAAATCTTTTTGGGAAAATCTTCTTATTCTCAAGTGATAAAAATAGTGACCTATACTTAGTTTGCTGTAAGTGGGTATTGTGTGTTCAACATCTACTTGATTTTTGTTGTATCTTGGGAGATAAACGTCAGTTATCTTAAATACCGATGGTAAGAAATGAATTTGTCTTAATGACACTGTGTGGAATACAGGTATCAAATTTGTTCTCTTCCTCTTGTCATATTATTTGAATATTGAATTAACAATGCTCTTTATTTTCTAACATATATAATACATAAGAATAATGTCAAATAATTAATAAATAAACAGAAGAAATAGGAAGGAAATGACAGCACAAAGAGCAGCAATAATCATTGGTGAAGGTTCACAAGAAATAGGTTCTCAATTCAAAATACCAACAAAATAGGGCAGGCTGGCATTTCAAAGCAAAGATGGATAAGAAGACAACTGTTCTGTTAGCTAAAGCACCCATCAATAGTTTTCTGATGATTCCACTGAGAGAGATAAGGGTAAGGAAAATGGGCTCATCATTTCTATAATTCTCTATAACAGACACACAAAAGCTTAGAAAGGGATTCAACATTGACCCATTACCCTAATTTAGGGTACCCACAAAAAAAAAAATTTTTAAAATATAAAAATCACGGTCTCTCTTATAACTCATGTGACAATCACGTGTGTTCTTGCAGCAAAATGACAGAAGCATTTTATCCACTAATGTATCAGATTTGGATAGATAGAAACGTTAAATTTATATTATGATTGCAAAAGAAAGAGGCAAAAGCATATATTTATATGCACATTTTCAGTCAAAGGCATAAATTTGATTAATTTTATGTGTCTAAATTGCTAATGTTTTAGGCCATCATGATGCCTTTCTGCAATATTCTGATCCCTTCCCTTTTGCCTCTTATCATCATGACTTTTTTCTATTTTTGTAAATTGTGATTGGTCTTAATTATCAAGTGAAATCAATAGTGCATACATATAATTGAAAAAATTAAAAATTAAAACTACATAGTAAGTGAACATTAAAACAAGTATTAAACAGTTGATTGATAATTTTATTTGTAAAAAATGGAAAAAAGTCTGTTCATCACATTCAACATTGATGGAAAGTTTAACAAAAATGCAATTTCTACTGTATAGTTCACATTTTATCGGACCAGCAATAAGAAAAAATGTACGAGGACAAAAATTAACAGGAAGAAGAGGAAAAATTCTTCTCTCTTTTCCCTTAGTTTAGAAACCAATGCTTATCTTCTGTGACTCATGTGATGAAATTGGTACTATGGTAATTCTGAGACCCATGATTTTTGGGTCTGCAAAAGAAACAAAAGGGTAGAAAGTAATGAAAATTATTTTGTTTAGGTTAAAAGTACTTAAATAAAATAATAATAAAATTTATTTTAAAAAAATGAAAAAGATATATGTCCGTACTCGGAGGATCCAAAGTTCGAGACATTCTAAGGTTGCAGTTATTTTTGTGCAATTTCTTTCTTCGTGTTTCTCACATGGCATTAGCCTCAGATTATTGGAAATTGAAAGCAACTCTATTTTTAGAATTGCATAAATCCTTTTTTTTTTTCTCTCTTTTATTTTTGGCAGTTTCACTTAGTGAAACAATTAGAAAAGTAGAGGTAGAAAGAATATTAAAGATATAATAAAAAAAAAGGTGAAAAAGTAGAAAGACTATATAATATTATTCAAAATAAATTGAGATGATAAGGGTTTTTCTTAAAGAATGTCAAATTTATTAAATAACCCCTAAAAAATTCAAAAATTTCAGAGGGTTCAATGCCCTAATGTGGAGAATTAGTGATTTTCGTGAAGTAAAAATATAATTAAGTTACTTTTTTAGATCAAAAAAAGTTATATAATTTTACGGTAATAAGAATAAAATTCAGTGATTATATATAAAATTAACTCATTTATCCCTACTTATAAAAGGTTTTACGAGGTTGACTTAAAGTAGATTGTCATATTAAGCATTTAAAATTTCGAATCAAATTGATAATTTAGTTATAATTTGATACATTCAATGGAAATCAACAGAATTTTTAAACTGTGTAAACAATTTTTTTATTTTATTTGTAAGATACAGTTGATTTATTCTCTTCCAAAAAAAAAAGTAAAATTTGAAATCTAGATACCACATTAGGTGAATTTCATTAACGATATTTCAACTATATATATTGTAACAATTTAATATTTCAATAATTATTTTAGTTATAAAATAAAATTTTAGATAATTTTATGTTATAAATAATATTTGAAATTCCAATTTGTAATTATATTTGAGATACCGTGGGAGGTAATTCACTTCACTCAAACCTCTTAAGAAGGGATGTAGCCGATCAACTCAATTCTAGTATGTCTTTCGTAAAATGGTCTGGGAATTGGCAAAACATCAACCCCCCAGTCTTTCAAACTCTTCCATAAGATAATTTCTTCTCATTTGTTGCGCCGAAATTCCAACCATCATTCTGCTCATTCCTAATCTAGAAGACAAGGTTGGGTTTAATTTCATCTATGATCATTTAAAATTGATATTATTATAGTAAAATCACATAATTTTTTATTTCATAAAAGTTATCTAATTATAGTTTAATTTCAGTAAAGTCATTTTCAGCGATTTTTTAGCAGTTAACAACCGGAAAAGTCATGTTAGCATCCTAATTGCCACATGAGACGACACATTACTATATAGGTCAAATAGAGTACCATATATATTTACAACTCAACATCCACGTCAGTACTATAAATTAAAAATGGTGCCAACTAAGATATCATATCTCTATTTGACATGTACAATAACATTCTATTTGACATAAACAGTAATGTGGTGTGTTTTATGTGCCAATTAGAATGCTAGCACGACTTTTTCGCTTATTGGCTGCTGAAAAATTGCCAGCAGCAACTTTATTAAAACTAAATCATAGTTAAGTGATTTTTATGTGACAAAAAATAACTATATAATTTTACTGCAATAATATCAAAATTAAATAATTATATATGAAATTAACCCGACAAGGTTGTTTACTAGCTTGATTAGGATAGTCATTTGCAGAACAAAGTTTAATTTGTTAGTTGGATTTTGTTTGTTCTCCAAACCCTCCATGTGCATGAAATGAGTTTAATATAAATAATTTTTTTATATTGTACTAAGAATATGTTAAATGTTATATATTGATATAACTTCGCTTTGATCAATGCAGTACCGATTCAACATCGATTGGACCTATAACTCTTATTTTTTTGACTGGACTCAGGTCTGAAAATATTGGTTACCTGAATCTATCATACAACTCCTACTGTAGTCACCAAAAAGAAGCTTACCTAAAAGTGAACTCAAGGTAAAACCAGCTGAAATGATTTAATGACACCTAAAGGTATATATGTGTTTCAATTTGATATCAAATTTTTTTTTTTTTGTATCACGTTAATATCAAATCTTTCAATTTTAGTTTTAGAGTGTGGTATCCAAGCAATTTCTAATAAATGTGATAACGTATATATGTGTATGTTGGATTATTAAATCAAACAACACGTCATATCATATGCTAACTCATGGTACATGTTATGTTATCACTCATGATAAAAATAGGGTATAAATCCCTAAAATTTTGAAGAGATTTTTGTCAAATTAAGGTGATGACATGTACATAAGTAATTAGCAACTAACAATTAGGTGATATGACATTCTAGCATCCACGTTAACATATTTTCACTGAAAATTGTCGGGTATCATGCTCTATAATAAAAATTGAAGGTTAAATACCAAAGTGATTAAAAAAAAATTGGCAGCGAATTGAAACACATGCATAACTTTTATTACTAATGGAGTATTTTTACCTAGGTAAAATCTAATAAAAAGATGGTTCATTGATCTGGCACTAACACCAATTAACCAAATGAGGTGAACTTGTAAGCGAGGGCAAAATATTGGAGTTATTAGTTGCCTACAAAAATTGTGACAAACAATCAGATTGTGGGTTCCTGTAATATTCACTCTGTGCTTCTGGGGGATTACAAAACTTTGTCATGGAGGCTGGGCTTGGCATAGTCTTATCAAGAGTCCGAAACTTGTTTCTTTACCAGCTTGGTTCAGGTAACTCTTTCTCCTTTTGGTTTGATCCTTGGTTAGCTGGTGAGGCTGTTGTGGACAAATTTATGGGTATCAATATTAAAGATGCTGGTATTCATAAGCGTGCTAAAGTGTGTGATGTATGGAAAGAAGAGCAGTGGCATTTTCCTGATCCTATTAATAGTATCACATTAAATGCTTGGTTTTGGATTCAAAGTAATGTGTGTTGTTCGAATGATCAAAGGAATTATATTAGGTGGCAAGGAAGCAAAAGTGGCATTTCCTCTATTGCCAACTCCTATAAAAGTCTAAGGCCGAATTATTCTAAAAAGCAATGGTCCAGGATTCTTTGGAGGAAGGAAAAAATCCCTAGACACTCATTCATATGTTGGCTGGCTATCCTGAATAAACTTCGAACAAAGGACAAACTGAAGAAGTGGGGTGTTCTACAAGATGATTTATGTGTGTTTTGTGGTGGTTGTAGTGAGACAATTGAGCATATATCTTATGAGTGCAACTTTGTTCACCAAATCTGGGTTTGTCTTTTCCAAGCATATCGTATTAATCCTGGTATTAGGAATTGGAGGAGATTGATTAGCTATTTTTTGTGGCATGCTTCTGGCAAAACTTTTCTTGCTGGTCTTCGAAGAACCTCTCTCAGCTGCAGTGTATACTATTTGGTTTGCGAGAAAAAGGAAGATTTTCAAGGGTGAACAACTTTCTCCCTCCCAAATTCTACGTCATGTTAGGCTCGATGTTCTTGCCAAGTTTGCTCACCAAACTAATAGTCAGACTTGTTCTGATATTCTTCATTCTTTTCAACTTATAGTTAGTTGATTGATTGTATTTCTGGGATTACACTGTGTTGGTTGATGTTTTGGTTGTATCTGGTTTTGTTTCACTTATCAATATAATTACTTTTGGTTGCTTGACCAAAAAAAAAAAAATATTCACTCTCTGCTCGAACAATTTTGCTATAGCCTTCCAAATTTCTTTGGTGAAAGGGCAAGAGATGATGATAATAATAATAATAATAATAATAATAATAATAATAATAATAATAATAATAATAATAATAATAATAATAATAATAATAATAATAGAAAGAAAAGCATGAAGATAAAAGAGCATGTGCGTTTACCAACAAAATAGGGGTTCGTAATCTCAATTTTCAAACAAGTTGGCCCGATGAGGACCACTTACGATTGCCCCATTTTAATGACTCTGCTTCACAATGCCACACCTTCATACAAATTTCATTTATTTTTTTCCCTACAAGCAAACTTCATTCTGTTTTTTCAAAAAGTTTTTCTCTTTGCATATTTGACAATTAATTTTCATTTTCCTTAATTATTTTGATAATTTTTTAGGCTGTATATATCCATTTTATCGATGTGCATATATATAAATCTTTGAAGATTATGCATATGCATAAACACCACAGTCCTGAATTATTCTTGCATTTAATTTTATATTATATCATACTATATATAAAAGTAAGAATAATGGGTGAACAAGTAAATTTACCAAAAAAAAACTTATATGATCGTATTAATTAATTGAGTTAATTTTGTCATTTTAGTTATTTAATTTATTAATGAATAGTATTAATAATTTATTAATTAGAAGTTAAATTCTATTAGGATTATATAAATATAAAAAATTAAAATTGAATTTTGTATGTTTAATTCTTAATCATCTCCGGGAATTTCAACAAAATAACCAATTGTTTTAGGCCTTTTTTAGATGTTAATTTACATTTAAGAGTTTTTTATATTTGAGATTTTTTATTATGTTCAACAGTACATACTTTTATAAGTTTTATATTTTTTCCACTACGGTTCTTATTGTTGAAATTGTTAATCAATGTTTTATATTATAATTTAATTATTCCGCTAATTTAATTCAACTGAAAACCAAACTGATCGAAAACTCACTTATCTAAACTACATGCACATTTATATAATGGTAAATATAAACTAAATTACAACAATATATATAATATATAACGTGAATTTTAAAATACTGAGTACAATTCTAATAAGTTAGAAGTTATAATTGCTTAATAATTTTTATATAGTTTAATAAGAATCAAATATATAATTAACAATCATTAGTATTTAAATTAAATGTGAATTAATTATTTAATAATTAAAAGTAACTAAAATTAATTTGATGGCAGGATTATTATTATTATTATTATTATTAGTCCAATTATTAAAAATCATGTGCAGTATATGAATGATTAATAAAGTGATAAACAAAATAATCATAATGTATTTATTACATCTATTTTATATATAATTATTTATAATGGACAAATTGGTATAATTTGGAGGAACGAATTAAATGACTGTAAATTATTTACTATTTCTATTTTATATATGACTATTGATAATGGATAAAATAATAATATTTATGAGTTATAATACGAGAAGTGGAAATAGAGAGTGATAGACAAATTTACTAAAAAACTAACTTGAACACATTAATTATTAGTTAATTGAATACATTATATCATTTAAGAATTTAATTATTAGTGAATTGTATTAATAATTCATTAATTAAAAGTCTAATTCTTCTAAAACTAGAGATAGAAAAATTTGATATGATATGATAATACGGTATAAGTACTATATATTTATAAAAATAAGATGATTAATAAATAATGAATTGGATTTTATTGAATCTCTTGATACAAAGTAACATAATTACATTTTGTTTAATTACTATAATAAATTCTATATAATAATCTCAATATAAAATATAAATTATTTGTATACTTATAATTATTTAATAATTAGAAAACTATTATTAAAAAGAAAAAATAATTTAATAAAAAATATTAGAAAGATATAGTAAAAAAAATATAATTGACAAGATAAATAAATTAACTACTATAATGGACAAGGTAATTAATGGGTCTGGTAATTTAATATGGTTTTTTTTATATATAATACAATAGGGGGACAGACAAAATAACCGTAAAATATTTATTATTCCTATTTTATATATGACTCTTAATAATGGACAAATTAGCAATTTGGATAACATGCAAAATAACTGTGAATTACTTCTTATCTCTATTTTATATATAATTTTTAATAATGAATAAATTAGTAATTTTTATATGAGTTATAATACAAGTCCAATATTTAATAATTCGTATAACGCATATTAATGATTTTTTCAACTCTTAATCAAATTATAATATATATAAAAATAAAAATAGAGGGATAAGCAAAATGACCGTAAATTATTTACAATATCTATTTTATATATGATTTTTAATAATGGACAAATTAGTAAATTAATAAAATTTGAGATAAACATGCACTCATATAATTCAATATGAATAAAATATTATAATAAGACAAAATAAATTAATAAAAAATTATATAAAAATAAAATAATGATTAATGACGAGTTCAATATCTAATAATTACGTACAAGACATGTTATTTGAAAACTAGTTAGTTTAAATATAACAAGGCAATGATAATTAAGATTCACCAGACAAAAAAAGAGATTAAATTTACTTAATTTTATTAAAAAAGAAATTCTTATAAATTTTATTAAAAATATGAAGTAATTTCAGGATATATATATATATATATATATGAGTCGAGAGAGCAAACATTAATAATATGGGTAATTGTTATAAATAATCTGAATTTTTAAAATTGTATCAAAATTAAATTATATTTTCTATTTTTTTTATTTAAATACATAAATTTTTAAAACTTCATCAAAATATGAATTTTAGCAAAATTTTACTGACATGACATAAAATTCTGGTAAGATTAAAGAACTGGCATGACATAAAATTCCGGTAAGATTAAAGAGATTGTGCTAATTAGAAAAGCTGAGTCATCCTATAAACTTTAAAACATTATCATTTTTATTTTTCCTAAAATTTTAAAACTTAAATCTCCCTTAAAATTTGAAAAATAATACATGCATCTATCATGCTCGGAAGTTGTTTGGTCAACAAAACAATGAGAAACAAAAATTTTATTGTAAAAAAAATTTCGCCAGAGAGATTTAGATTTCAAAATTTTAGGAAAAATAAAAATGATAGCTTTTAAAAATTTTTAAGATAACTCGGTTTTCTAATCAGCTTCCCAGTCAGCACAACCTTTTTAATCTTAACGAAATTTTATGTTATATCAACAGAATTTTGCTGAAATTCAAAAATTGATAAAGTTTCAAAAATTTGTATATTAAAAAGAAAAAATAAAAAGTAAAATTTAATTTTAATACAACCTTAAAAGTTCATATTATTTTTTACAATTTTCCCTTAATAATATGTAGGAGTGTAAATGAACTAAGTCACTCGCGAGCTATTCGGGTTTCAGTTCGAAAAAAACTAATTCGAAATCATTTGTTAAGGTTAACGAGCCAAGTTCGAGCTCAAATTCGAACTTGAAAATCTTATCGAGTTTGAACTTGATATTGTTTGATTCGTTAGCTTGCGAAAATATTCGTTTAAAGATTCGTGAATGTATTCGTTTAAAGATTCGCGAATATATTTGTTTAAAAGTTCATGAATGTGTTCATTTAAAAGTTCGCGAATATGCTCGTTTAAAAGCTCACGAACGTATTGATTTACGACTCGTTTATATTATATTTTATATTTTGTTATCAAGTTTTTGTCATTATTTGTTAACGAATCGAACTTGACCTTTTATCTTTATTTGTTAATGAGTCAAATTCGAATTTAATTCGTTAAGTACAATAAACGAATTTTTCACGAGCTGAGCTTGAGTCGCTCGTGAGCTCCATAATTTTTAAATAAGCTGAGTTTGAGTTCAACTATAAAAGTTCGAATCGAATTCAAGCCGAACTCGAAGCTATAATATATTTAAACGAACGATCTCGAATTCATCAATGTTCCGTTCGGCTCAATTATAGTCCTAATAATATAATGACACGTCATCAAATTATATATATATATATATATATATATATATATATATTGATGATACATAGATTTCTAATATGATATAATATGGACAGTTTTAACAACTGACTTTTTTAAGGATATATTTTTGTCGTCAGTGGGTACATGAACTCTGTAAAAAATTAAACAGTTTTTTCTACATTTTAATTTCTTTCCATATTTCTTTTTTCTTTTTCTTACACCCTACTTTGCCGTCTTTTTTCTCTCCCTTACATTTGTTTCTCATTTATTTTTATACAACACTTCATAAGTAATGCTTTAGATACACATATTTATTTATTTATTTATTTATTTTATACTATGTCATTTTGAATTCTCAATTTATAATTTTCTTCACTGAAAAATTCTATTAAATTTGATTATTTTCTTTTATACCAATAAAAGAGTAAAGGGTTTCCTTTAGAGACCTCTAATATAAAAACGTTATTTTCTTTAATGAATATTTATTTCAATTAGGAGACAATTACGAGAATTAAAAAGGAAATTAAAGGTTGTTGAAAAACCAACAATCAGTTCTCACCGATTGTAACGGTTGGGGGGGTATGTACTATGTACACTGAATTGAATTGGTATCAGAAAAGTCAAAAGAAATTGCTTTAATGAGTTTTTCAATTTTTTTTTCAAAAAAAAAAAATAATATGCCTTCACATTGACATTAAACTTAATCAAGCCAAAGATAAAGTGATTAGCAATTCCATTGCCGCTCCAAACAAAGTCCAAACTATGATCTACACATTCCTTGCTCCTTATGCATATGTTTTTAATTATATGATTGATTGTCTGTACCATATAATCAGTCGAATATCTTTTCAAATTTAGAGCATGAAATTTGTAGGAATGAATATATACAACGCTAAATTACTAAAAAAAAAAATCTGAACTTTTAAAGTTACATTAAAAATAATATGTTCTTTCAATTTTTTCAATTCAATAAATAAAATTTTGACATTTTATCAATTTATATATTCCGCCCAATTTAGTAGAAAAAGTTATTGACGTTTTCCGATAAATAAGTTGTTTAGTAAACGTCATTATTATTAAAATATCAACATTATCTTGCCTACCTATAAATTAAAGTATTAATAAGTCAATTACTTAGTCAGTAAAAAAATATTATATCATAAATTTCAAATAAGTCGGCAATTTTTTTCTACCAAATTAAGTGAAATGTCTAAATTGATAAAATATTAAAAATTTATTCATTTAATTAAAAAATTTTAAAGTATAAATTGTTTTTGATATAACGTGAAAGTTCATTTATTTATTTATTTTTTTTGGTAATTTAACCTATATAAAATTATTAATAGAAGTTTGTAGGAGTTTGAGAGGAGAGGAAATGAAGTTTGAGGGGAGAGAAAAATGATAAGAAGGGAGGTGAGGTGCAAAATTTGGATGATATAATATTTTTTAAGTTCATATGCATATGTATTTGCGACAATCATTGTTTAACTATTGCATTTGCATCAATATTTGCATATTTCAGTCATCGTTCACCTTGTACAAAGAAAATATATATATGTAGCACAAACACGTAATTTAATTATTCTTTACAATCTCATATCAAAGTCATATTACAAAAACCATATAATTTACATAACCACAAGTCATTTCACATTTCACACTTCACACAGTAAGCAACATATATGTGCAATAAAGAAATCATTTGATAATTAAACTCACAAATTATTTAATATCCAACTTTAAAATCAATGTTGATCTTCTCCTTATGTGCCAACAACTTGTTGTGAGCCTATTTTAAAATACAATTGATCAATTTATAGCTAAAGTTACTTAATATAACTTAAGCAAAATGGTATGCAAGTTTAGGCCACTAATTAGGGTTTTTCCTTAGATGGCAGTGTGACCTATATGAACTGACCAGTTTATAAATTTTTCTATACTTGTATAATTTATATGATTCTTATTTTTAATTGAATTTAACATATATAATTATAACATTTCAATTTCAGAACATTTGGGTCATTGTATAATTTTTGGTGCAATTTCAACCTGTGTTATGTTTTCTACCCTAAGGCAGTTTTAGGATACTAATTTTGGTCCCTCATGTCTTACACATGTAAGTTATATTATTATGCAACTTTTCAAGCACTTAAATAAGCCAAAATGAAGCAATTTTATGTTTAATACTTTTACCAATTCTACCAGGTCTTCAAACTATAAGGAACACATGGCTAGTCAAGAACAGAGGTGACAACTAGACCAATCTTGCTTATTAAGTTCATAACTTACACAATACATAAAATTTTTAGGTACTAATTTCACAAGTTATCTAAGCCATAACCCTAAAAACTTTCATATTTTGAACTTGTACTAATTCGATCTATATAGGCTCAAAATTGAGGATAAAGTGTTTAGAGTTACAAAGGTACTAAGCAAGCAACTCTAAACAATAGAACAATTATAATTTATTTTACTATAACTCAACATCCACAACAAATATGAATACAAAAGTTGCTATATAACTAGATAATATATAGAACTACAACTTTTATATTTGAATTGCCTTTAATTCGACCTTTATGATGGTAAAAAGAGGTGAAAACAGTGGACTAGTCTATAGAAACTATAACCAAAACCAATCCGACTCTAAAAACTATTTTTTTTTCCTAAACACCAGATCTGGTAAAACCCTTTTGAATAGTTGTAAAATCAACAAAGGGCTACAAGTTTTATGTTCAAAATTTCTTCAAATTTGAACTTTAAAAGCATAAAAAGTAAGCTCTATTGTTCTACCACATAAAACATAATATAGTGACTTTAAATAAGATAACCTAATTGTTGGCATACCATAATTCATAACCTATCAACTATAAACTTAATTTAGCAACTCAAGGAAAAATTATTATTATTATTATTATTATTATTATTATTATTATTATTATTATTATTATTATTATTATTATTATTATAACTGCTACTGCTGCTACATATTTATATATATTTAGTCCTATCGGTTCACACCAAAAATTCAATTTAATTATGTGGTCTAATCTAATTAAATTAACTATATAAAATTATATAAATTTTATTCTACTCATGTTATTCACCTTATTCTTAATTTCATGTCATCCTAAATTAGGTTACCAAGTAGATACGTGCATGATACAATTGCCAAATACTTACACATGTAGCTAATATTTGTAGTGAATGTGTCCAAATAAAAGTACATATGAAATGCATGTATCCAAGTGAATTATATGCAATATGAATATGTCCAAATGAAATGCATCTAAAATGCAAGTAGGGGAAGGTCAAGGATGTTACAGGATGTCCATCATATAGATTATCATGACCCAGGCTGAATAGGTTATTTTGATATTTTAGCATGTGTGAGAGAATTAGGGTACTCCAATATCAAAAGAATAGATTTTAGGGAGAAGAAGAATGACTATGTGAGATTACATTTCTTTATTGATGATAAAGGGGTGATGAAAATGCTAAAGTATATTGACCCTGAATGGCATTGTATAAGTGTTTTTTATAAGGCATATAAGATTGTAAAGTTTGTAGATGATAATGATGATGAGAAGAATTGTGCAAGTGATCAACATAGTGGGGGGCAGTGACAATGATGATGATATAGGTGCATGTGATGCTAGAGATGCATCAATTATGGCAAGTGGCAAATTGGGCATAGTTGCTGCTGATGAGATGGATTATAATCCAATTGATGAAAGTGAGATAGATGATGGTATAGAGGATGAAGATTTTAGCTCTAATGATAAAGAGGACATTGAAGCTGGAAGGAACTTTAGGTGGCTTAAAGTGCATGGTGTAGAAGCACACGATGATAAAAATGGTGCAACTAGTGCACTAAGGAAATTAATTAGAACAAGAGTAACTCAAGGAAAGCAAGTTATTGGTAGTGGAGGAAACAAGAAGGCTGAACCTAAGGCTAAAGAGAAAGCTAAACCTAAGGGTAAAAATAAGGCTGAACCTAGGGGTAAAGAGAAGGTTAAAGAACCTGGTTCCCAAAATAAGGCTAAATCTAGTGAGAAAATGTAGTCATTTAATCCTTTAAATACTGGTAATGAAAATATTGATGAGAGTAGGTACAATTCTAAGTGCCATTCATCTGAAGACACTATCGTTACACCTATTTCTAGTGAATAAGGGGATTTAAGTCCAAACAAGAAAATGATAGTTAAAACCTACGGTGCATGCACCTAACTGTGATCACAAGAGCTTAAAGCTTGAGATTGGATTGCAATTTAAGGATGTGGCTAAGTGCAAATCAGCTATCTGGACCTTGTCAATTATGAATGGCAATAATATTCGATGGAGCAGAAGCAGAGGTGGTAAGCTTAAGTAAGATGTGGAAAGGATCGTCCTTAGAGGTTGTATGCAAGCAATATTTAAGGTGAACAAACTGGTGTAATTAAAGTGATAGATGATGCACACACTTGTTTTACACAAGGGTACAATAGATAAGACTAATGAGTGGATAGCAACGCAAATGATTGGGGTTTTTGTAAGAAACTATAACTACCCTGCAAAACAAATCATACAAGATGTGCATATTAAATATGACATTGATATGTCATTGATGCAATGTTACAGAGCTAATGGAAAGCTCTTAATAATCTTCGTGATTCCTTTGAAAATCATTATTGCAAATTAAGATCATGTTATGCAGAGCTTATGAAAATGGATAAGGATGGTAGGCTTGTGTTAAAGACTGAACTTGACTCATCCAGGAAAGCTATGTTCAAAAGATTTTATATTGGATTTAATGCACTATGCAAGGGTTTCATTTCTAGTTATAGAAGGGCTTTAGGTTTTGATGCATGGTTTATGAAAACAGTTTTAGGCGGTGCTTTACTAGAGGCTGTTGCAAAAGATGCAAACAATAAAATGTACATTGTACCTTAGGCAATAGTAGAGAAGGAAAATGAGGAGACATAGACTTGATTTTTTGAGATATTATTTGAAGATTTGAATATTATTTATGGATTAAGGTAAATCTTCATCAGTGACCAACATAAGGTATACCTTCTATATGCCATTTATATTTGAATTTACCATATTTTCTTATTGCATATGTAATATGAATTGTATATAAATGATGTGTTTCACCTGTATGTTAGGGACTAATCAATGGAATTGGAAAGTTGGCTCCAAATACTGAACATCAGAACTGTGTCAAGCATATTTATGCTAATTAGAAGAAAAACACAGTGGACCTAAGTACAAGAAGTTGTTTTGGGAGATTGTAAAGAGCATATGTGAAAGTCAAATTCATTCCAAGCTAAAGGCATTGAAAGATGAGTGAGTTGAAGTATATGAAACCTTTTGTGAAAAGAATCCTCATGCCTTCTGTAAGTCATTAATTTGTACCTTAAGTAATTATGATACAATAGACAATAATATCTATAAAACATTTAATGGCTATATTGTGAAAAGTAGAACTAAGGCAATCATTGACATGTTAGAGGATATTAGGGTGTATTTAATGATTAGGATGCATGAGACTGTGAACGAGACTGAGAGCTATGAAGATGCGATATACCCTAGAATTAGAAAAAAGCTGCAAAAGATCCAAAAACTAGTTAAGTTTTATACAATGGAACCTGTAGTGGGTAAGAGGTATGATGTCACATTCTTTGAGGAGACATACGTTGTTGATTTGGTTGGCAAGCAATGCATATGTAGGGGCATGAGAACTTATAGGGATTCTTTGTTGGTGTGCACTATCATGTATCAATTACTTGAGGCAGGATCCTGTAAATTACATTGATTCATTATACTACTTGCATACTTTTCATACTTCATATGAGAATGCATTGGCCCCTATCAATGGTCCATAAGATTGGGCTATTGCAAAAGAACCTATAATTCTACCATCAGTATTTGTGAAACAGCTTGGAAGGCCCAAAATAAATAGGATAAAAAAGCCTCAAGAGGAGAAAAAACAAAGTAAAGGCAACAAGTTACCCAAGACCAGGGTAAGAATCAAATGCACCATCTGTGGGGAATATGATCATAATAGGAGAAAATGCCCACAATCAAAGGAAAGTACAAATGGTAATGAGGGCATAAGTAATGCTGCTCCAACCACAATTGCAAACTCTAAAAAGGCAAAGGTATATTTTTACTGTTATACTTAATTTTATAACATCAATTGCATCATACTATTAGTTCTATATGACGATTTATGTTTATTGACTTTGCTAATAGGGTAAAATGGGCAAACCAAGAAGAATTGGCAGTGCTCCACGTGTAAATAAAAAGCAAAGAACTACTCTAAGAAATGTACAACTAAGGATAAGGAATCTAGAAAAACTAATGGATGAAGTATGGCCAATGAGTTTAGGAAGCAAAATTTGGTAAGTGTTGGGTTTTGAGGATGTATCTCATACACAAAAAATCAGTGGAAACAAAAAAAAATCAAAACCTGAATCATAAGATTCTACTTGTGACATTAAAACTAATTTAACAAAATCATAGTTGGAAACCAATTCTTCATATTTCCTTCTTGTTGGGTTGTAGCAAACTACAACAATTCAATCTTGAATTATCTCTAATGATAATTCACGTAGAAATGGAAGAAAGAAACTACAAGGAAAATGGTTTGAACACACACAATGTGTTAGCATTGTATATGTTTTTTGAGAGAAATTCTAAGAAAATTAACTATTAATTTTCTATAGTGACTCATAAGTTTTTTCTGATAAAAATACTATTTATAGGTGTTTCCAAACACCTTAGGGTTGGAAAATTTACCAAAATAGGTTTATGGGCTAATTTGGCATTTGGCCAATTCTGCCAAGTGTACAGGCACTGGCCTGCCATAGGCCCACGACTCTCCCGAGCCCTAAATGATTCTCTCATATTTTTGGATCCCATCCAAGACCATTTTACTCATTCTTCACAGAACCTAATACGTGTGACCCATTAGATTCCTGATTATGTTGGTCACTTGAATTAACAATTAATTCAAACAAATCATGAGCAATATCTAACAACACATCATGACCTCCAATTGACCAAAAAGTTAATAGTTTGACTACGAACCTTTCCATAGACAACAATATGTACAATTCATCATTTCACCATCCTATACCCTACTTAGTTCAGAGCATGAACTATGTGTCAGCTCCCGCTAGACTAACTACGTCACATCTAGCCCAAGTGATGTTAGATCTTGCCCTTGGAACTCATTATTATATCAGACATGTCACTGAAGACCATCTTTAGGATGTTTCCACTCTAGCCAGAGATTCCCGAATGATCCCGACAAGAGGCCGTGGGTATACTCTCCCTCTATCTGGAGCGGTGAATCCTATGTTGGCTCCCCAATTACCTTCGAATACCTTAAGCTGTACCCAATCACCACTCTATGAGCAACCTCTTTGAGACAACAACAAATGGAGTCAAAGCATAGAATCATTGTCCAAGATATCCTTGAGTACCTCAAGTTTAAGGATATTTGTCCCTTTATTATGATGAGATTATCATTGATATTTGAATAGATAATTCATATGATCATCTCATAGCGGGTCATCCAATGTACTTGATTACTCTTAGCAAGCATCCACATGTTAACTTTGAACATCTCATGTTCACAGCTTATGAGATCTATTGCTTGATCCAATCAAGTAGTATAACATGTGCTAGTCTATCCGAATCAACAATGTCTCATCTTGTTGATCCTATGACTAGGGATAATTTAGATACTAATATAATTATACATGATAGGAATTTCATTATCATGATCCCATCATGATTTCCTTCGTGATATGTTTCATATCATGGACTTTCATTAATCAGTTTAAGATCTATATTAATTCATATGCAAATGAATACTAATATAATGAAAGAATGTCTTTATGAATGTGTACACTAAGTGCCTGAGGCGATTGCCTTTTAGGCATATCTCTAACAATCTCCCACTTACACTAAAGTCAATCACCATTGTACATTACACTATAGGCGAGGATATCGCTATCATATTCTTTTTGGGTTTTTGGTCTAGTGACTTGATCAAATATTTTCTGATTAGTGGAACTCTCTCTCTTATTACATCACATCTACCATTGATTTCTAAAATCAATTGATAAGATTGAGTACATGTTTGGACCTTTTGATGAGACCATGATTCCTTTGCATATACAGTGGCTCTATTGTTGTTCCAATCATATTAGATTTACAATAATAAGAATCACTTCTAACTTGTGATGAATTCCCTTTTCAAACCGCTTCCTTAGCTGCCTTGGAAGCTGTAATATACTTTCAACTGTGGAATCATCAGTCATCATCTGTTTGGAACTTTTCTAATTGACTAGACAACTATTTAACGCAAAACATAGCACGACTAGGATTTTGAGTTATCCTTGTCGAATTGGATACTGGCATCTCTAATCCTGCTTACCTTAAGCTTATTATTTCCTTAAACCAAGAATACATCCTCAATCCTTCTTAAGTATTTAAGGATGTTCTTGACAGTTACCTATAAACTCTTAACGGGATCATATTGGTATCCACTCATGACGCTCATAGTATGGTATCTATTAGGCCTAGTACACAACATAGTACATAATGAATCCAATAGTTCAAGCTTATGGAATCACATCTATGATAGTCTATTTGTCTTATGTCTTTAGACATAAAGACTTTGAGAGGGTAATCTTATCGATCATAGAACTAGATCCTCTTATAGACTACTTTATGCTAACCACTTTAGCATCTTATCTATGTAGACTAAGAAAAAATGAGTAACCTTTTAGATCTATCTTTATAGATCTTAATCTCATTTTGGCATGTTACTTTTAAAATCCTTCTTGGAGAATTATTTTGGAGTAACAAATTGACTAACTTAGAAATAAGAGATCATTTCCTACTAATAGTATGTCTTCCATATACTTCAATAGGAACAAAATGGCACTCCCACCAACCTTCTTGAAAATACATGAATCATCCACATATTGTGAGAAAACAAACTCTTCGATTATCTCATCACTTTAGATGTTTCAACTCCCACCCATCAATGGATTTTGCAATTTCTATCTTGTTTCATAATCATCATATATGAATCTCTTAGGTTGTGTTATATACACATCTTAAGTCATATTTCCAAAATGAAACTTGTCTTCATATCCATTTGCAAAAGCTCATCACAATAAGTAGTAATGACTAGGAGTAACATGATGGATTTAAGCATAATATATATAGTAAAAAGTCTTTGTCTTTAATGATGTCTTTTAACTACCAACTCTAACTTTATAGGCAATTGCATTACCTTCCATATCGGTCTTCTTCTTGAAAACTTGCTTGCACCCGATGGGGTTTTGTCCCATTAGGTGGGTTAACCAAAGTTCATACTTGGTTTATAGTTATGGAATCCCTATCGACTTATGGCTTATGGCCATTAGTCATATTCTGAACTCTTTAGAGTCTCTTTATAAGTAGTAGCCAACCTTTTGTTCACTTATAAGAGATCGATTTCTCTTAGGAACAACTTGTATCCTACTTTACTTATGAAGCTTTTGTGTTTAATAAGGTCTTACTGTTAGTTCATCTATATGGATAACATATTTGGGCTTTGTCAGTTGATTTGTGTCTGCTTGAGTATATATTTGAGCTTTATCAACTTGATTCTTGCTCCCACTATTTTATTGTAGAAGAAACTCTTCTCTTGGAAGATAGCATTGTTTGAAATAAATACCTTTTGCTTCAAACAGTGGTAAAATTGATAACAAAATGACTCTCATTGCTTATCCCACATTTAGACATAAGGTTAGATTGAGCTTTTAACTAATCCAACATTATCTATACCTCTTAAGCTGGATAATCCTAAACTTTCATTTATGAAAGAATAGGTTTTATGTTATTTCATATCTTATATGGAACAAAATCAATAGACTAATAAGGTATTATGTTTATCACATAAACATAATTCCATATGCATGACCATAAAAGGAACTTTAAGAAATTTTAAAAGCTTATTATGTACCTTACCATGTCTAACAAGATTCGACTACTTCTTTTAGTCACATCATTATGCTATGGCATATAAGATATGACTCATTCAGATAAAATATTAGTATCTTTTATATGACAATGAAACATTTAGCTTAAGTATTACTTCACTTTGATCTAATCTAAGTGTCTTAATACTTTTGCTAAATTGTTCCTCTACTTCATTTTTAAATTCTTTGAACATTTTAAATGTTTCAAATTTGTATCTCACTATATACAAATACTCGAATTATGAGCGATCATAATTAAGTGAATGAAGTAGATAAAACCACTTATAGCATGCATGAACATTGGTCCACATACATCGATATGTATAAGGTCCATCAATCCTTTTGCATGTTCTTCGTTTTTCACTAAAAAGTGATTTTGTTAACTTACTTAGTAAATGAGATTCATATGTGTTACATGATTCACAATCAAATGACCCCAAGTTGTCATAACATATCATGTGATTCTCTTTTATATGCCCAAGTTGACAATGCCATAATATATGATTTCTGGTCATCAACTCTTTAAATTTAATATTAAGGATAGAATCAAGCATTTCAACATTATAAACTCTACTGCATAATGTTTTAGTTTCATAATGAATATCAATTGACCATACAGAACAATAATTGTTTTGAATAGTCAAATGAAAAATTTTTGTTCAGCTACGAAACAAAAGATTATTCTTTATTCATAAACTAAAACAGAATTGCAATTGTTTAAACCTTTAAACAAGCTTACTAGAGAGTGTTAAAACTTAAGCCTCTATAGCTATTGCAGCAACTGTTGCTATATGGCCAATTTGCATAGTTTTAACTCTCATTTCTTAAACTTTCTAGTATTTCTTTGGTCTTGCATATCTAGCATATGTGAGACTTACATACAGTATCTAATATCCATATGTTATTATAAGAAACAATGTTATCCTCTTTATCAAATTTGCTTGAAGTAGAAAGTGCATCTATATGCCATCTCTTCTACTTCTTCAAAAACTCAAAATAAGCTTTGTTATTCCATTTCTATTTTGCAACTCTTACTATAATGAAAGTACCTTTTAAAATGTCTCTCTACTTTTTCTTTTTATCTATAATGCATGTTACATTTTAAATCTCCCTTCTATCATCTTGGGTTGGTAGAGCAATTTAGATATCTCATATCACTCAACATGAACTTGCTCATTAGCCATCTCTCTAAGATGATACATAATGGTTTTATATCCATTTCATGCTGCTTTTGAAGTTTGAACAACTTAGGACCAATCCATTGTTATTCAAGTACCTCTTGTATGCAAATTGTTCATAACACTTGCATCTCAAGCATTATGGGAAGGAAAATGGCTATTATGAGACTTTGGCAACCCTTTGGATTTGAGAACCATTCTCAGTTTTATACCAGTCAATGAAGTCTAGGTTTGTCAAAATGTATGACTCATGATTACACTTTGATTCACATTGAATAATATGATTCAAACAACCTAGATGTAAAGATCGAGATTGTAGAAGTGTGTACATGAATGAATGCATGATATTAGGTTTTTAATAAAACGTATTATGGTTTCCACAATAGCCCTCACTATGGATCCAGAAGAATTTATATGTAAGTCCTCCTAGTGGGTCGATATCTAATTTGCTAAGAATAACCTTGAGGTAACTCAACAAACCATCCTTAATTTAGTAGTAGGTATCTGATCCATACCAATTGTATATCCATACAACTATCGAATTTTGTGCTATCAACTAATTGATGTGTGCACACTCATTGGGCTATCAACTCTTGATATGTGCACATCTCATGTACACTTACCCAACTTCACCTCCAATATTCATTGACCTTGGTGCAAATCCAACAAATCAATGATATTGTTTAAATCCAACTCATTAATCATGAAATCTAATTTCAATGGTTCGAACATATTCTTATAGAGTGAGCTTGAGACAACTCAACAACTCTAACTCTAGAAGAACTCTGGTTCTCTTCAAATTAATGGAAAGTGTAAGACATAATTATTTATTTAGTGAGAGATTTTGTTAATTTAGCCTCATCATGTTATTATTGTATGCTTTTATATATCATACATTCTATCACATAGATATATAAAGATAATTACATTAACTATATGGTATGATTATGGGCATACTAAAGTCAATCTCTTGAGCCAAAGAGAGATTGACTAAGTCTTACCTAGGTATATGCATGAATTACAATCCAAAAATAGAAATCAAATTCCTACTTCTAAGTCTTCTTGTTTATGGCACCATCTCCTTTGCTTCTTACTCATTTGCATCTTCATTCTATCCTAATTCTATGTAATCTAATTATATATTTCAAAAATAGAAAACCTCAATTTACATTTGAGGGGAGTAAGATGATAAAAGAAATATATGAGAAAGAAGAGATAGGTAGGGACACGCAAGCCTTATTTACCATAAAACAAAATTCATACATGCTCAATTACATTGGGCCTAAATTCACAATCATCCATCATGTTTTTCATATACCCCTAGCATGCATTCTATAATGCGTAAAATTAAAACAAAATAGGTAGTGATGATTTTGGATTGCAAATCTGAAAGTCGATTCAACACTTGAACCTAAATTGTCTACTTTTATTATTTCGGTCAAGTTAATTTTGTATGTCATTTTAATGTAGGATTTAATAATTAATCAAATTAAATTAAACTCCATATTTACAGAATTAATTCAAAATTAATTCACCTTAAAATCAAATTATTATAATGTCACAAATTAAACAATTTAATTTTAATATACATGTCACTTTCTCATCATACTAGATATATTATTTGCTCAACTTAAATTAATTAAAAAATAATTTCCAAAAGTTTTGAAAATTTCCATAACATCAAATTATCATTCTAAGAATCTTTAGGTCAACTCAAGTCTATCAAAATAATTTTGGTACAGGCCAAAATCATCAAGACAAACGAATCAATATATAAGACGTTCAAAATGACCCATTTGCGGTCTAAAATTAATTTGGAAATTTAAATTCTGGTAAATTGATCTTGACATACATCTAACATCAAAATAACATATTCTTAATCATATAAAGATTATTTTAAGGTGCTGAAAATAAAATATTCATATACAAAAAAAAAAATCAAACAAAACAGTCTCTCCAGATATCCTAAAATAGATTTGTTCCGGTAGGTATTCTAAAACAGATCTGTTTCGGTATTTGCTTAAAAAATTAATTAAAATATTTTTTTAATTAATTTTTGGATACTTCCAAAGTCTTAAACACATTCTCAATATATCTAAATAATTTTTTCATAATCAAATTACAAGAAAAATATGAACAGCTCGAACAATTAATCCAAAAAACATTACATGTTTATCAACAAGGTAATTTTCAACAATATTGTAATAAATTTGAAATTAATTACTTGAATCATATTCAAACCATTTTTCAATCATAATGAGTTACATGCCCTCCTAACTATTTTTTTTAAAAAAATTTCTAAGTAAAATTTAGAATTTACTCCTATAACTCATTTCTATTTTGTTACCTAAAATGCCGATGGTTTAAAAAGAATTGTGAAATTTGTAATAAATTTGAACATATGTTACAATAAACTTTATTGCTTTCTTTTCCATTAGTAACTATTTTGTTACCTAAAATGCCGATGGTCTAAAAAGAATTGTGAAATTTGTAATAAATTTGAACATATATTACAATAAATTTTATTGCTTTCTTTTCCTATCAATAATATATAAAACTAATAGCTATCAAATATATAAAAAGCCAATATATATTTGCATGCAGTACATATAATTAATAGTTATTAAATATATAAAAAACAATATATTTTTTCACATATAAAATTTATGCACTTTTTACTATTTTTTTGCACTTTACACTTTTTTCCACTGCATTTTTATATTTAAACTTATATAATATAGTTGGATCTTTTATTTAACTACTCATTAAAATACATTTATTTTTGCATATACAAAACTTCTGCACTCTATACTTATTTTTTCTTCCTTACCTTTTTCATTGCATTTTATATTTGAACTCATATAATATGGTCATCTTTTACTACTAGCTCTCTCATTTGGCTACTCATTAAAATGCATTTATTTTTTTATATATGAAATTTATACACGCTGTGATGTGCTCAAATCAGTACTTGTAAGTGTATGAACCACTATATAATGACAAGTTCACCTCCAAGGTTAATCTCATTAGGAACGATTCGACTTAAATTCTAAATCAATTAAGATCACCAATAAACATATAAAAATAAAATTCTAAACACTCTAATCGATTTTGAGATGATTGATTAATTAAATTGAAAGCTGAAAATAAATGAAAAGAAATTAAAAAAAATTGAATTAAAACCAATGAGATGAAAAGAAATTAAAAAAATTGAATTAAAACCAATGAGATAAAGCAGATACTTAGTTTTACGTCCTCCAATTCTACACTTTTCATCAATTAATTAAGTCTTAATGAATCAGGATTTAATAGCTCTCACTTTCAATCACCAACTAATCACTCCCATGAATTAACTAATGTCCAGTCCAATTTTTAAATTAATTATATATGGTTTGTCTAATAATTAAACTCTAATATTTTTATTTTCAATTTAATAACTGTTGATAAGGAAATAATCAAACATAGAAATTAATTAAGCGCAATTAAAACTGAAATGTAATCCAAAATTCATTTCATAAAAGATGAGGTTCAATACAAATCTGGATTCCGCTAACTAAGCATCCAGAATGACTTAGCCTAGTATTAATGTATCAATGATCATGACTACAATAATCACCAAACTAAACAATACATTTAAAAAAAAAAAAGTCACAATATTGATCCATATATATAATAGGAAGTAATTTAATAAGACTATATATTTACAAATATCAAAAATATATGTATCAAGCTCCCCCATACTTGTTTTCTCACATCTCTCTACTCCCTTAAAGTATTTAAGTGATAATTTCAAGCAAGCTCTCATTCAAAACACAACAAACACTTCCATAAGTTTGCATCCTAATCCAATATCCACTGCTTACAATATCACCAAGATACATATCAAGAGTTCTTTAATAGGATTGTAACGTGGCTAGAGTGAAAAGGCAAGAAAAAAGGAAAATAAGCCAAAACAATCACAAGAACTAGCAATAATTAAAGACATAATTTATCCAACTTTCTACATCTAAAAGAGTTTAATAAAAACAACAGAGCAGTTCAAAGATATGCTTTTTTTTTTCTTTTCTTCTCTTTTTTTTTTTGTTTTTTCCTTTTCAATTTTTTTTTCTTAAGTGCACACATTGAATATTTTAATGGACTACTGCTTAATACTCAATAACTCACCAATAATAAGCTCAAACACAAACTGTAGAAAGCATACTTGGTATGTTTTTTTCTCTAATTGATAATAACCCTTATAATCGTAGGTAACAAAGAGTGGATAAAATAAAGAAAGGGATAATATGGCTAGTTATAATGTGGTTTAATAAATGAAGGAAGAGCAAGGCTCAGAAGGGCTAATTAGGAGGTAATCTATGGTAAGCTACAAAAGCAAATCAAAAGAGATAATCCTAATTGTTTCTATCATCAACATGTCTTATCAATAAAAATTGCAATATCAATTAGTATCTGAACACAAATTTTAGACTAATCATGTCATGCTTGAAAATACACACACATGAAAGAAAGAGAATAGCTTTAAAATTAATAAGTGCTCTTTTAATGGCTCAAAAGCTTACGAAAGAAGAAATAAGGTAACATGTAAGTGTTAAGGACTTAACACATAACATTGTCTCATACAAACTTATAAACTAATTAAATTGCTAATTATATATAATAGGAGTAATAAAAATAACCAAGTTGGAAAAATTTTAAATAGGAGTGTGCCAAAAGCATTAAAATTATTATAAGATTCATGGTCATATAGTTCTAACTAAAAAAATGGCATAGCATTCTTTCATAAACTAACTAGTAGAAAAAACAAAAGACAAAACCAAGCCTATAAATTTCAAACACAAAAAACATGCACAATTCACACAAAAAAGCAAAGAATTGCTTTTTTTTTAATAAAAATATATAATCAACATCCAAAAGAATTTATTATCTCCCTTACACTTAAGCTCAACATTGTCCTCAATATCACAAGAGAACAACAAATAAAAATAAAAGAAGGGAAATAGAATACTCCCCTAGGGTAAAGCATGTCACTGTTTAGGTAGAGGAAAGCGAGCAAAATATTATTGCATCACATGTATCTGCTCCGCCAGTCCCTATATGATGGCTGCCATATGCTCCTCTAATCTCCCCAATCTCTGATTAATTTACTATAATTCAGTAGGAGCTACTTTCTCACACAGTGGCTACTCTTATGGCCGATTAACCTATATTGGCTGCTCGGGCTAGGGTTCCTCAATTTGATTCGGCTGCCTAGCCCATCTAAAAATCTCACCTTCCTTAACAACTAGGCCAGCACACTATAAGGCAACATTATAGAAATCCTTCATACTATGTAGGGGCAACATAATAGAAACAACAGCATTAAAGGAACAAATTTTCTTAGTAAATCTTGTAACAATATTACCTAACCAAGAACTCCATTATATCATCGAAGGGTGTATCTTATATGTTGAAAAATAAAAGCAGGAGTGCACACTCTAGTCCTAATATGCATACACCACAGTAAAAATAATTTAGCACGAGACACTTTATTACCCTCAGCTTTCCCAAACACGGTATGACTCATAAATTTATACAAAAGGCATATGCATTTTGTGGCAACATTAAAATCAGTGTGCACCTTTTTAGGCCCATCTAAAAAAAAAAATTCAAACAATCTTCTCTTCCTTTTTAAAGAAACTACACAAACGAAATCTCAACTTAGTATAATCATCATCAACAGTCAAAGTTATGTAGAATTTCATATTTAATTCTTCATAGGTAGGATCGCTAAAAGTAATAAATTTATGTCATCCTAACCTTCTACAATAAGCCTTAAACAAATCCAAACTACCTAATTGTTCTAAAGCATTAAAATTCTAACATCTACGAATACTTAAGGATTTCTGACAAAAATTTTAATACCTTTCTCCTTCTTTGGTAGAGAAAATGGGGAAAGGAGATCATACATGTGAGAAATGTGATTCTTGTTCTTCACCTTCTCCTCCTTCCTTACGATCGAGTTCTTCAATTTCACAAGCTTATGGTGGCTGCTTCCTTGGCATGATGAAAACCTAAAAAATTACCACAAAAAATGCAAAGGAAAGAGATGAACTATGGTGGGCTAATGAATTTTGAGTGCGATTAGGAGAGTTGTTGTGATGCCCTGCCTATATAACTGGACTATACTTATTATATCACTCAATAATAGGAACAATCTCATTATATAGATATAATGTCACTATCTGTGCTTCTTCTATATTGATTAAATAATATTATCCTATATGACGTATTCATATTCATTCACTGTTCATATCATTAAGGCACATGTAATAATTCTTTTTTTAACAATATATACATACATCACAACTAAGTCATCTCATAAGTCATATTTACCGTGCCCATATGCATGTATATACCAAATACAAAACATGATAATTTAGACCCGTAAATCAGGTCTCAAATGTCCTCTCTTGATATGGGCTCTAGCAGACTTCTCTTTACCAATTTTTATTATCTACAAGCTCCTTGACCTGCTTGAGAAAAACTGATGCTAAGCTATCTCTAGCTTAGTGGTACATATAAGTATTAGGATTTTTCCATGCAATCATATAAACATAGCATAACATATATCATGGCATCTGAGTATATGATTCAATGTTTAAGGAAAATAGAGAAATGTCGTATCAACTATATGTACTCATCATATCAATATCATATTACATGCCTTATACTTTCATCATTACTCTTACCATTAATCATGTCATTAATCTCTTACTATCAATCATATTCGTCTTGTCCATTTTCTTTTCAATCAATAACTTTGATAAATATAGCCTAAGCCTCATTCCTAGACTGGTCGAATACGAGGTGTAAAGTGGGTGAGCTAGTCATCCTACTCATCTATATGCTCATTCGAGCTCACTCAAGTCAAACATGCTCACCCAAACTAGGGCTCAGCTAACCTGACTGAGTATAATTGTAATATGCATGCTCATTTGAGCTCTCTCAAGTCAAACATGTTCACCCAAACTAGGGCTCAGCTAATCTGACTAAGTATATAAATATGAGTACCAGGAATAGGAGTACCCAAGTTAAGGCTAGACAACTTGATCCTCACTCATACATCTCGTCGATACGTATCACTTATTCCCTTCATTATGCATAATTTACCCTAAAATAGTCCTCAAGTAGAGAAATAGACATTTATATCAAAGCATTTCTTCATTTTGATCTCGTACTTTCCTACTTCCATCTTGTTTAACATAATATACATGCATGTTCACATATCACATTTATACTCATTAACATGTTTTCATATATTTTTACATCATACTATGACATTTGTAAATGATTGACATGTTTCGGACCCACCAAAATATCATTTAAACATGGGTCACCTTTGTTGTGAATAGTTTCTTCACGGCCATGACAACTTGGGCTGTGGTGAAGCCTGGTCGTGAAGGCTACTGCCACTATATTCAGGGTCATGACAATTTCAGCATGGTTATGAAAGGTCCTAACTTGTGCCTATGGTCTAATTTTGTCAAAATTCCACTTTTAATCACTTCCTAAACATGTTTAGACATCATCCATAGTCATTAGACATCAAAAAATACATGTTATCACAACTCAAATTATCCCCCAAAATAGGGTCACAACCGAGCTCACAACTCGCGCATTACACATACCTTGTGCCTACTTTAACACATTTGCCATTTTTATACTCATAACCATATTTATACATATTCAACCACTCTAATTAACCTTTCTAACATTTAATCATGTCATTTCATGTCTCATATTACATAATATCATATTACTTAACAAATAGGCATGCTCAACAACATCATTGCACATAATTCAACATTTACATGCATTTATCGCATTTAAGGGGTAAATAGCAATGCATATATGTATAAGTCTCTATTAAAAGCTTGATAAAAACTCAACTAGGGAGCTATTTACTCTCCTTGTTGATCTCCTCCCTCTTATCTTTGTCTTCCTATCATAAACAATACCACATATCAAATACTATGTCTAAGGTTGTATAGAAAAAATGTAAAACTAACCCATACTCCCTAAATATGGTTATTATGCATGATTTTAACTCCATGTCATGGTATTTCACTTCCAATAACTTCAAAGAACACAAATACATATAAAATTCAATCACCCTTCATCTTCCTCCAAGGGTTTTCATCAAACAACACAATCACCACATATAACTTCATAATCACAACAAAGAGATGAGTTTCTTATGTTTTCTTACCTCTTGAAGGCAAAAAATACCCTTGATCGTGCAAGAAACTCGTGGGCTCTTTTGCACAAACTTTCTCTCTCCTTCAAAAACTCACCAAAGATAATGATTTCTTCAAATCTTGCTTTGATTGTGTTCTCTCTCTTGGTTTGGTGTTAAATCACTCACAAATCAATAAAGAATCATTCACATATGGTTCTTGGGAGTCTAGGATCAATTCTTGGAGTTTGAGGATGGAAAAGATGATGAAAAATGAAGATAAGATCGTGGAAAAAGCTTATATACGACCCCTTTTACGATTATGAACACGTCTTTCACGGTTATAAATATCAATATTCATGGCCATAAATGTCAACAGTAAAACAATCAATGCTTATCTTTGACCACGATGTTCATAGCCATGAATCACTTTGTTCACGGGTGTGAAGGTTGATTTTTCACACTTTCTTCCTTTTTTTTCATCCTTCTCTTCAAACCAAAGTCAAAATTGACCAATATACCATACATATACCTAAAATATACACTTATATACCTCATGTATACCCTTATATACCTCCAATACACCTCTCATATGATCACTTTAAGTCACATAATCATGCATAACAACTAACCCTTAATTAATGAGTGTTACAGTTGCTATGTGATTTGGGTGATTGAAAAGCTAGGGTTTGGTTTTTTTTTTGTTGGGGAAAGTTTGGGAAATTTTAAAGAAGAGAAACCAAAAAGAAAGATGGGGCTGGGAAGAGAGAAAAATCAAAGTAAAACAAATAAACATCACTTACCTAGTCACGTGTAGGAGTCAGAATGCAACATCACGTGTGTGTACATAGAAACACATACATGTACTTGGCTTAACTAGTGAGCTCGTTATGCGTGCATGAGGGTAATTGCACACAGGCATAATGGTGCTATTGGCTGACTGTGTTAGGCATGGGGCGAGGCATGTTGCTGGCTAGTTCTTCTGGAAATAAAATTAGACTCCGAAGCAAAACTAAAAGGAAATAGCAAAATAGAACTAAAAATTTTCTAAATTTAAAATTCAAGACGTTAAACCTAAAATTAAATAAAATGCAAAAATTAAACATGGGTTGCCTCCCACAAAGTGCCACATTTAAAGTCTATGCAAGATGTTGGTTTTCAAGGAAGGCATGAATCAGCCCCTTGTTTGTCATCTTTGGCTGCAAAACAAATTGAATAACTAATTTTCTTTCTCACTTTTTTGCAACTTAAAGCCATCAGTAGCATCATAATTCACTGAAGGAAAATTGTTTGAGATAGGAAGAGAAAAATCCAATCGAGATTTAAACATATTAAGTTCAATGATCACCCCTAAAACTATCATACTTAATTTTTCTCTTTTAACACTAATGAAAGTTTATGTTGTGGCCATGTAGTGTCAACTAAGAAGGATTACCTAAGGATCATAAGACATGTCAACTACCATAAAATCTACTAGCATAATCAACTTACTAAATTTTCCTATAAATCTTTAATTATATCCTTCAGATGCCTAAATGACCCATCGACTAACTGCAAGCTCATATTTGTGGGTTGTAACTTACCTTTTCCAAGCTATTTATACACTGAATAGGCATGGAGTTGATACTGACCCCCCAATCTAACATGATATTTGCTTCCTTTTTATCGATTATGATATCCACCATGAAGCATCCCGAGGGTCTTGTATCTTTTCAAGTAGCTTCTATTCAACAATCTTCCAAGCTGATTCAGGTATCAAGACTTTCTCTTTGTCTTTCATCCTCCTTTATTTGTAATTAATTCCTTGAAGAAATATGCATAAAAGAGAATGTTCCTAACAACATCAAGCAAAGGTAAATTAATTTCTACTTGAGAAAACATTTTATAAATATTAGAAACTGGCTTAGCCTTTTTATGCTACCTAAGTCAATTGGGGAATGGAATAAGGGGCCTATAAAGCTTAAGAGCCTTATGCAATATGGGTTCTGTCAATTCTCCTTTTTCGTCCTCTTTAGTGTCAGCCACTACTTCTTTGCACTCCTCCCTAGGCATGCATGCAACAGAAAAATCAACCATGTCAATTTTACAAACAAGCTCATCATTAGAAGTCTTATCATAGTCAAGAATGGTGATAGATTTTGCTTGCACAATCTGACTAGACAGTTTCCCTTTTTTGTTCTCTTACACTACCTCGACTATCTGGTCAATCTAGATCTCTAGCCTCTTGAAAGATGCTTTAATAAAGTCAATCCCCTTATCTATCCTCTCATGCTTCTCTTGAGTAGCAAGCATGAAATTTTGCAAAGTCTCCTCCAATGATGGCTTCTTAGGCACATTTGAAGTCTAATTCTAGGGAAGATATGCAAATGGGTTCTGATCAGTATTCCTCTAGGAGAAGTTAGGATGATTTCTCCATCCCAAATTATATGTATTAGCATATTGATTATACTATTGCTTGGGTTAGAAAGAATTCATCATATTGAGTTGCTCTATGTCACCACCTGTAAAAGCATTAGAAGATGAACATGCATTAGCACCATGACTATAAATACTGCAAATTACACATACCTCATTGGTTGGTGCATTCTGTGTATTGAATACATCTTCACTTGCTTTGTCAATTCAGTAAGTTGTGAAGCAAACTCATTTCCACCAAAAACCTTATTTATAATTGCTCTTCTCCTTCTCACACTCTTTTGTTAGGAGATATTACCCAACATTTTAAAGAAATCATAAACTTCAGCTGTAATACTTTCCCCTATTGCTTCCCCAGCTGTATTATCAATCGTACACTGATACTAATGGGTTAAGTCATCATAGAAAGCTTTATTTGTAATTGGAAGAGAGTATTCATGATGTGGACATTGTAACAAAAGCATTTTAAATCTATCCCACACCTCATGGAATGTTTTATAGTCTTTCTGATAAAAATCATGAATTTTAGCTCTCAACTCCTTTGTCTTTTGGTGGGAGTAGAATTTGCTCATAAATTTTTAGTATAACTCATCCCAGCTACACAATGAGTTGGGTGGCAAAGTCATTAGCCACAACTTTGCTCCATCTTTCAAAGTGTAGGGAAAACATATCAGCTTCAATTGATCTTTTTTTAATTTGTTTAGAGGAAAGGTGCCAATAGTCACATAGAACTCATGAATATAGGTGAGTGGATCTTCATTAGGTAATCCATAAAAGGAAAGAAGCATATTGAGGTGTATACTTTTCAACTCATAATTTCTCGCTTCCTCCCAAAAGGACTATGCATGATGTATTATTGCCAATCACTGGTGTGGCATAGTCCCTCATGGTTAATTGCCTCTATGCAGCTGCTCCTCTTGGTAGATCCTAATTTCTAGGTGGATCTGCTATTTCTCCTGTCTACTCAACTTCTTCTTCAATTATAAGTGAAGGCAATTCTTCATTTTCTTCACAAGACTCTTCTGATCATTGAACTTTGGATCACAGCTCTTATTGTCTCAATGTAGATGAATCACCAGATTTAGCCTGTTTACTAGCACCTGACATAAAAACAAAATCAGCTCTCTAAACTAAAAATAAATTGCAAGTCTAAATAAAAATAAAAAAATGCATAAAATGAAATAAAACACCTTGATAAATTAATTAACTAAGAATCTAATCAATCATTCCTCCGCAGCAACATAAAAAACTTGATGTGCTCAAATTAGTACTCACAAGTGTATGAACCAATGTAGAATGATAACTTCACCCCCAAGGTTGATCTTACAAAAAATGGTTCGGCTTAAATTCTAAATCAATTAAGATTACTAATAAATACATAAAAATAAAATTATAAACACCTTAATTCGATTTTGAGATGATTGATTAATTAAACTGAAAGTTGAAAATAAATGGAAAGAAATTAAAACCAATGAGATAAAATATGCATTTAGTTTCGCATCATCCAATTTTGTATTTCTCCTCAATTAATTAAGTCTTTAATGAATATGGATTTAATAACTCTCACTTTTAATAACCAACTAATCACTCTCATGAATTAACTAATGTCTAGTCCAATTTTTAGGTTAATTACAGGTAGTTCGCCTAATAATTAAATCCTAACATTTTTATTCTCAATTTAATAATTGTTGATAAGGCAATAATCAAATATAAAAATTAATTAAGCGCAATTGAAATTGAAATGTAATACAAAATTCATTCCATAAAAGATGATGTTCAATATAAATCCAAGTTCTGCTAACTAAGCACCTAGAATGATTAAGCCTAGCATTATTGTATTATTGGTCATGACTATAATAATTAGTAAACTAAACATTATAATAAAAACATAAGAAAATAAAGGAATGTTCCATGAAAAAGTCAAATTCTTGAACCAAAGACTGACATGGGTCGTCTAATCTCATGTTGAATCTCTAACAAACTCTATGAATTAATCCCAGACTTTCTAAATTAAAGAACAGTAAATCCCCAAAGGAATGAGCAAAAAGGCTAATAAAAAGAAAAGAACGACTGAAAAAGGAGATGATAAAAGAACCAAACTAAACGGCTACCTAAAATAATAATAAAGAAAAATTACTATTTACTTCATCTAATTTGACATAATACACTAGTACCTCCCTGAGGTTTGAAAAATATATGATTTGCTCCATATAGTTTGACATAATACACTAGTATCTCCCTGAGATTTGAAAAAAAATATAATACGCTAGTAAAAATGAATATTCTTTTTGCTTGGTGGGGTATTAGTGTAGTAAATTAAATTTATAGGGGATACTAGTACAATATGCTAAAACTTTAGAGGGTAAATAGTATAATTTTCAAATTTCAAAGGATACTAGTGTATTATATCAAACTATAGGGAGTAAATCATATATTTTTCAAACATTAGGAGAGTATTAGTGTATTATATCAAATTATATGGGTAAATATTAATTTTCCCTAATAATAAAGGAGTCCTAATCAAAGCCTAATTCCCCTTATAATATTTTTCCAAATTAAAGATAACATTCCAAAATAATTTAGACCAATAAGAGCTAAGTAAATTCAAGTCATCCGCAGCAAAATATGAGTCCAGATCAAAAATGGACTTTGCTTGAGCAAAGATCACATGCGTGTATAATGATAACAGGTGTGCAATTGAATTAGACATCAACAACGATATGCATGCGACAAAGGAGACACTCGTGAGAGTAGATTGAGGAGCCAAATCGACATGGACGAGCAAATCCACACAAGTGTGCACAGGAGGTTCACTTGAGAAGCCAAATTTTATAAACACAAGTGCATCGAATGAACACGAACGTGCAGATGGTTACTCATGAAATCATCGCGAGTGCGCAATCATCTTCATGGGTGCACAATTGGTTAAGGCAAAACATCACACATGCGTGATGTGCCTAATTTTGTGGAAACTTGGCAAACTGCCATTTTAGTCTTTCTCCAAAGAAAAATCTTTAACAATCACCCTAACTTCACTTATGACTTGTACACAAGAAAATAACATACTAAGTATCCTAATAACATAGTAAAATCCTACAATTAACTACTAGAACACCATATAAAAACATAACATAATTAGACTCTTCACTTTGTGCCATTTTTTTGCATTCTACATTTATTTTTTATTTCTTATTGTACTTTTTTCCACTGCATTTTTATATTTAAACTTATATAGTATGATTTTCTTTTACTATTGGCTCTCTCACTTAGCTACTCATTGAAATGCATTTTGGTTTATCATATAATAGTTTTAGATACTTGAATATTTAGTTAAAGTTGCTTTTTGTAATATTGTTTATATATTGAAGAACTGATATTGAAAGATAAATACTTAATATATTTAAAGTTATATAATATATCTAACTTTATTATTATTATTATTATAGAGTAAATATTTGATCTTTTATACTTTAATTATTGTTGGCTCCTTTTATATATAATCTTAGCTCCACCCTTGCTTCTCTCATTGCCTCGTAACCTCCATTTTTCTCTTGACTTCTCTTTGCATGATTACATCGCAATCATCCGTGTACTCATTTTTTCTCTTCTCTAGTGTTTCCTTCCTGTTGCAGCCTACAATCATCCTTAAAACCCTTTATTTCTCTCATCTAAGCATTGTATTTGTTCGTTCTTTTCCTTTATGCATTGCAACTAGTTGCTCCTCTCCTCTCTTTTTTGGCCTTTCCTTTTTTACAGTCATCTTTGCAACCTTCCATTCTTATTATCTTCACATTGCATGTCGTTAAATTTTGTTCACTCTTTCAATAAATATGGATCTCATTATGCAAAATCTATGGATATGCTCTTGCTTATTTACATTTTTAATATACGATTACATATTATAGTTAATTGTTGGAGATTAATTATCTAAGAGTATAATAGTATGCTGTCTTTATCTTAAATACGTTTCTTGGTTATTATGCAAAAACTTTAAATGACATCTATTTGGTAAGAGCATCCACAATAGTTTTCTTATTTCACTTCTTACTAATATTTAGGAAGTTTATGTCATCTAATTGTTTCTCTATTTTCATTTTTACTTATCTCACTTTTTAAAATTGACATTCTTCCTCCTTAAATATAAGGAATGCTCTTAATAATTTTTTATTTTTTTTCTTTATTTTTTTTATTTTTCTTGTCTCTTACTCTCTTAATTTATTTATTTTTAAATAGTTTTATTAATAAAAAATTAAAATAAGGAGAGATAATAATTATTATTGGAGTGCACACAATTTTCAAGATAAACTAAAATAAAAATTAATTTTTTTATAATATAATAGAAAGTGAAATATGAAGTATTGTTAAAGATACTCTATAAGAAAGATATATACATGAATCATAATAAATTAATAAAAATTATATATCTTTCAATTTTTTATTGGCCAAATACACAAATTAACATGTGAATAAATTTTGACTAAAAAGTTGTTATGATCCTTGAACTCATAAAAAATGACAATTTAGACAACAAAATTCAATTTATTTGTACATTTAAAGAATTTTTTTCAATTACCGCATTTTGTTTCCAGCATGAGAAACAATAACTACTGTACCAATATTATATTTTATTTTATTTTTGAAAATATTTTGAATTAAAAAGTCAACTATTTTAACAATTATATACATGTTGATGATTTTTATTTCTTTAATATCAGATCTTCTTATTTTCATTTCATTAGCATCGATATTATACACATAAATTATATGATAATGCCATATAAATTAAAGATTTGGTATTATTGAAATAAATATCATATTAGATTTGCATCCGCATAAGTGCATTCTACTTTAAAAAATATATTATAAAACTTATAATAAATTTATTATACACATCTGCATATGCATATGCAAATCTAATATAATATTTTTTCATTAATATCAAATTTTTAATTTATATAACTTTATTATATAATTTTTATATATAATAATTGATACAAATGAAATAAAAATCAAAAGATTTGATATAAATAAAATGAAAAATTAAAATAGATTTGTATGGGCATATATATATAATTGCATTAAATTTTTATAAAAAATACTGATAAATAAAATAAAAAACAATGTATCTAAAGTATTATTATCTATTTATTATTTTTTTGACAAAATTTATCTTTTATTTTAAAAATTTTCTTTTATTTAGATGAAATTATTTAAGAAAGTATGAATAAATTTAGGAGAAGAAAATGAAATAAAGAGGGAGAGAGTGAGACTCAATTTCGGAAAAAAGAGAGTGAGTTCTTTCATGTAAAAACAACACATAAAGAGAATCATAGAGTTTGAGACAACACAGAAGAGAGAGGCAGAAAATAATAGGGAAATTTAGGAATGTGGAAAGTTTTTTTTCGCTATATCAGCAAAACTTTTGTGTATTTAATTCCGTTTTTTTTATTTTTTTTATCTATTTTTTTAAATATTAGATTTTATTGTATATTTAATATATTTTTTATTTAAGTAAGACATAAAATTATTATTTTTTATATTTTAAATATAAATTAATAATTTTATTAATTTATATGACCATTAATAAATTTTATACATATATTTATTTATTTTTAATTATTACTTAATTAATTTAATTAGTAAACAATATGTAAAATCAAAGTAAATTTTGGACAAACCTTAATTACAATATATATATATATATATATATTAGATAAATCTTATATAAACCTTATATAACTTCAATTTTGATAAACTTTGGATAAATATTAGGTAAATATGAAGTATAATTTGAATAGATCTTCAATAAATATTAAACAAATGTTTTATGACTTTAATTTTTATTAATTTTATGATAAACTTATAATAAATATTTGGTAAATTTCGAGTAGACCTTATATAACTTCAATTTTCATTAATTTTGTGGTAAATTTTAAATAAATATCGAATAAATCATGTGATAAGTCTTAGATAAAAATTTTTTAACTTTAAATTTTCTTAATTTTTTGGTAAATATTGGATAAATTTCGGGTAATTTTTGGGTAAATTTTAGATAATTTTTGGGTAAATATTGATAAATCTTGAGTAAATCTTGGTAAATCTCAAATAAATCTTATGTAATTTCAACTTTTATTAATTTTCTTGTAAACATTGGATATAATTTGAGTAAATCTTAAATAAATTTTTGATAAATCTTATATAATTTCAACTTTAATTAATTTTTTTTAAACATTTGATATCACTTAAGTAAATATTGAGTAAATATTTAATAAATTTTTTGTAAATTTAATTTTCATTATTTTGTAATAAATTTTTGGTAAATTTTGAATAAAATTTAGGCCAATTTTGAATAATTTTTTAATAAATCTTAATAAATATTGAATAAATCTCGTGTAATTTTAACTTTCGTTAATTTTTTTATAAATATCGGATAAATTATGAATATAACTTAAATAAATTTTTAATAAATTTTTTTAATTTTAATTTTTATTAATTTTACGGTAAATTTTGAATAAATTTTAATTATCAATATTAAAAAAAAAATAGTGTAAGTGATATTTTAAAACAAAAGCTATTGAGACGCGTCATTTTTATATATATTTTTTCATATTTGTAAAATTCCCAAAATAATAATACTCTTGTAAAAGAGATAGAAAATGAAAATAAAAATTGAAAAATAAAATATTAATGAAGAAGAAATGGAGAGAAACAAAGAAGAAGAAGAGAGAGGGAGAGAAATGAAAGCTGTCTCGTGAAGCCTAAAGAACAGAAAATAAAAGCTCTCTTTACTCTCCCTTCTCTTCTTTCCCTTCGATTTTCTCTCAATTTCTCTGTATAAACAAAACCCATTTCTCTCTTCTTCTCTGCTGCCCTTTAACATTCACATTCAATCTTGCTTCTTCTCTTTTATATCACGAGATCCCCATCTCTCCTTCTTTCTCTCTCTGTAATCTGATGTCTTCTTCAGAAACATTTCTGGGTTTGTGTAATTTATATTTGTTCTGTATAACTCGGTGTTGCTTTCATTGTTTCTCTGTTTCAATTTGTAGACATTACTAGCAGAGTACCACCGAGAAAGTTTCAAAGAGGAAGGGAGGGGCAGAGCGAAAAATAAGGAATCTACTTACTTGGGAGGTTTGATTTGTTTGGTTACTGAAAAAATGTCGCATTCCGGCAAGCCCATTGGGGACCTTGGCCTCGACTCTCTAACCGATCAGCTTCGTGACTCACTGTGCTCACTCGAGGCTAACAAGCCAGATTTCCGTGAACTCGATCTGGGTTCTCCCGTTTCTCCTCTCAGGACTCGTGGGCTTAACAGTACCGCCACCGCCACAACGAGCTCGAGCTCAAGTTCTTCCGGATCAGTATCCGGTAGCCGAAATGGGCCAAACCAGGTTCATAAATCGAACCATTCCGGTGAGCTTTCCAACTCCAGCGCAACCAGCCCCACAACTTGTGTGAGAAATCCGAAACATGGTGCCTTTAGATCCGACTCATTAATCTATTCGGGCGATGGTAGTCAGAGCTCGGTGAACTCTCCTGCACCTGTTAATGTACTTCCCACTGGTAACATCTGTCCTTCCGGAAGGATCTTGAAGACAGGCATGGCAATGAGCCATCGGAGTTCAAAGTCGGATGTTTTGGGATCTGGAACGGGAAATTACGGCCATGGGAGTATAATGCGAGGCGGGGGAGCAATCAAATGCAGTAATTTGGATGGGGGAAGTTCGAGCATCAATAGCAGTCCTGTGCGTGGAAATGTTGGCGGTGCTGGTCGGACGGCGAGTGTAGATCCAGAGGAAGTGAAGAGGGCCGGCAATGAAATGTATAAGAAAGGACATTTTGGGGAAGCATTGGCTTTGTATGACAGGGCTATTGCTTTGGCCCCTGGGAATGCAGCCTACAGGAGTAACCGGGCCGCGGCTTTAATGGGTTTGGGAAGAGTGGCTGAGGCTGTGAGAGAGTGTGAAGAGGCAGTCAAGTTGGATCCTAATTATTGGAGGGCACATCAGAGGTTGGGTTCTTTGTTTATTAGGTGAGTTGTGGATGGAGCTTTGTTTAAGCGTACGAGTGTTAGGTGTTTAATGCTTCATTTTTTAGTATTTGTTTTGATTCTTTGACTTATGAATCAAGTTTAAATCTTTTTTCTCCTCTTCTTTATCTGAATTGATTGGCTATGAGATGTGTGATTGATGTTCTCCTTTTCTGTTTCATTTGATTGTGTTGACTGAAAATTTGTGTGAATTTTGAGCATTGGGCAGTATTTTCTTATTGGTTAGCCAGTATATGTTTCTTGGACAGATTGATTCATGTAAGTATACTTCTTTTTTCTGGGGATTGTGGTGAATAATAATCAATAATGTTTTTGGTTCAGATTTTTTTTTAAATATAATTTAGATAGTGTTTGCTTGATATTTTAGTAGTTTATTTTTGGTATATTTCTGCTGCTTTTATTCTTATTGGTCAAAATATTCTTTGCTGGAATGCTAAATCTGCATCATGTGCCAGGTATCTGTTTTTTTTTCTTTTGGTTATGGCCAGATACTGTTGGCTCTAATTTGTATTCACTGACTATATACTTTGCGAATTAGTATACATTGTTCTATTTCTATGCTCATTTTACTGTTAGTTATGGTTTGCATTATCTGGCCTTGAATTGCATAAATTCTTGATGTTTCTGTGCTATATCATTTTTCTCAATTTTCTACAATGCCTTTTCAATTTTTCCATAACTAAATCAATATCCTTGATTGATTTGGTTTTCAATACAAATTTTTAGCGGTAGTGGCTTTGATACTGAATATTTTACTGAGGGTTTTCATGGTTTTATACCATATGAGTCACTCTAGATTCATGGACCCTTCACGTAATCAATATAGTGTCTTGTGGATTTGTTGATTCTTTTGTTTCTTGTAACAAATTTGCCTCCACCTTTTCAGTCCTTTTCTGGTTTATTTGCATAGATAATTTGATACCAGCTTTTGCTGGTTTATATAATTTTTGGTGAGTAATTTTTCCATTTGTTTCTCCTGCATTATTCTGCCAAGCTTTGGCACCTATGTTTTTTGGGCTGCACTCATTTAAATTGATCTCATTGCAGGTTAGGGCAGGTTGAAAATGCGAGGAGGCACCTATTTTTTCCAGGGCATCATCCAGATCCTCTTGAATTGCAGAAGTTGCAATTAGTAGAGAAGCATCTAAACAAATGTTCAGATGCCCGAAAAGTTAATGATTGGAAAAATGCATTACGGGAAAGTGGTGCATCTATCGCTGCTGGAGCTGACTACTCTCCTCAGGTAAAAACAAGTAGTATCTACAATTTTTTTCTTGGGTGAAACTGGTTAAATTAATGCTGCCAACAAATTAGCAAAACTGAACCAGTTCAATTGGAATTTACAGCTCTTCATGTGTAGAGTTGAAGCACTATTAAAGCTCCATCAACTCGAAGATGCTGAGTCATGCCTATCAAATATTCCAAAATTAGAACCATATACCACCTCTTGCTCACACAGTAAGTTTTTTGGGATGCTTTCTGAAGCGTATACTTTCTTAGTTCGAGCACAGATTGAAATGGCCCTGGGAAGGTGAGTTCAGATCCAAAGCATTATTGGAGCTGAGTTGCCATAGGGATTTTGGGAGACTGAGAGTAGATGATTCTTGCAGGTTTGAGAATGCACTTACAGCTGTTGAGAAAGCTGCTCAGATTGATCCACGAAATGTTGAAGTAGCAGTCCTTCTTAACAATGTGAGATTGGTAACAAGAGCTCGTGCCCGTGGAAATGATCTCTTCAAATCTGAAAGGTTTACAGAAGCTTGTGCCGCTTATGGGGAAGGCCTCAAGCTTGATCCTTCAAACTCTGTTCTTTATTGCAACAGAGCAGCTTGTTGGTTTAAGCTTGGACAGTGGGAAATATCTATTAATGATTGCAACCAAGCATTGCGTATCCAACCTAATTACACAAAAGCCCTTCTTCGAAGAGCTGCCTCTAATAGTAAGGTAGAATCCTGACGGTGTCATCTTATAGTTGCTTCTCCTGCACAAGCATCTATGATTTGTTCTTAATAAATCAATGTTCTGCTTTAAATTACAGTTAGAAAGATGGGCTGACGCAGTTGGGGATTATGAAGTTCTGAGAAAGGAACTTCCAGATGACAATGAAGTTGCCGAATCTTTATTTCATGCTCAAGTTGCTTTGAAAAAATCTCGAGGAGAAGAAGTGTATAATATGAAGTTTGGCGGTGAAGTGGAGGCAATATTGGGAATAGAGCAGTTCAGAGCTGCAATATCTTTACCAGGTTACCCTGCTGCATCTTAAGCATTTGTCCTTTTTTTGCTTTTTTTTTTTTTCCACATCTGCTCATATTGCTTCCATTTGTTTTGTTGTCTTGGTCTACTGAAAATGAAAATCTTGTGTTGCAGGCATCTCAATTGTTTATTTTAAATCATCCTCTAATTTGCATTGCAAACAAATATCTCTTTTTGTGGATTCACTGTGCATTCGGTATCCATCTTTGAATTTTCTCAAGGTAAATTAATAACTCATCTATTTGAGGTGCATTAGACCCTACTTTCATGCACGATCTTAACTTCAGCGGGGAAATTAAAGGGGCGATGCCTGTTTCTCATATAAATCTTGTGTTGTTTGTCAAAGGTGGATATTGAAGACAACCCAGCAATTGCAAATGCTGAGAACGTGAGGATTGTACCGACATTCAAGATATACAAGAATGGCAACCGAGTGAAGGAGATTGTCTGCCCAAGTCGAGAAATGTTAGAACATTCGGTGAGGCATTACAGCTTTTGAAACCCTTTTGACTCTACTAGATTGTACCACTATTCTCCCAGTTTTCACATTTTGTCCTTGTAAGGAACCACACCCTATTTGATAGGAACTCTCCATTGCCCTCAAGTCTTTCCTCCCCCACCATGTAAGGATTACCAGATACCTGTCCCATAAAAAACCAATGATCTACATAATAATCCATTAGCGGCCATTGCCAGAGGAACCAAGAGAGATAGTTTAGTTATCCTTTAGCCCTTTTAATTTATTCATTCATTCCTCATTACTCCCTGGTTCCATGTTTTTCCTCCCACCTCTTTTTGTTATTTTTTTGTATGCTTTTGTAGCTGTTATTTTGCATTTTCTTGTAGACCAGCCTGTTCTTGTATCCCCCACTTTCAATTTACAGGAGAAAAAGGAGATGTACAATTGATTAAGTTGGTTCCCTAGTTGTATTAGAAAGAGAAAAGAGAGTGGCAGGCTGGTAGAGAAGAGGAATGAATCTCTTGTACATGTATACATGTGATATATACAGAAAGAATTGGAAGCCTTGAGGGAGATTGGATGCCTGGTGGGGTGCTTATGGGTTGGTGAAACAAGGATTAAAAATTGTTAGTAATATTGTTGTTTCTTTCACTCAACCATTTCATTTTATCAATAAAAATATTCCCATTTTTTTTTAGTTCATTATCCCCATTTCCATTGTGTTCTTTTTTCCTTTTGAACAAAACGTGTTTAAGGTTTATTTTGGTGATTTAATAGAAAAAGATGCCATTACTGACTTGGTATTGGGATGGGGTAGAGCAGAAAAGTACAAATGGGTGTATAAATGAGGGGTTGTTCTGTCTGATATTAGGAGTGAGACTTTGGTAGTTGATCACTATTGATTGCACTCTCTCTTCTTCAATAGTACTCTGTCCTTTTATAAGTAGATAAGGCCTCTTCAATTTCCCATTTTATTTGACTGTTGGGTTCATTGGCATTTATTTGAAACCTATTTTTAATTGAAACATGTTACTTTTTGTACCAATTTCTATCCCACATGCATCTAAATATTTGTATTTTATAACATATTTAGTTTTGTTAAACTTGCATTAATAAATTACTATAAAATAAAGAAAAAATTATTATTTATCTTTGGATATTTAATATATTATATTAGTATTTTTTATGTTTAAAAAATATATTTTATTTATATTAAATTATATAGTTTTTCTGATAAATTTTATGACATTTATTGGTAGTTATAAAAAATATTTTTTTGTTCAAGAGTATTGTATAATAGATCAAACTTCAAAGATATAATAGTATACTAGGTCAAACCAAAAGGGAATTAATATAATATGTCAAATTTCAAGGGGATAAATAATAATATATTTTTTTTGTTATTTCACCACTCTAATGTCTTTCTAATATCATAAGATAGAAGGTAAATAATATAATTTTTAAATTTGAGGAGTAATGTATTATATTAGATTTAAGGGTAAATAGTAATTTTTTCTAAAATAAATTGAGACAAATAAGTAAATTATTAATACATCCCTAATTGAATATACTAGTTAATTTTTTTATTTTTAGAAATATTTTATAAAGTTTTTTAAATTTGGTTCCAATAACTAAAAAGATTTTCTATTATTTTTGAATAAAATATTCCGTTAGTCAATTATAATATTATGTTAGTCAACTAAAAATACAAAAATATTTTTATTTATTTTTTTTATAAATTTGACATTTTGTTAATTTAAAAAATACAATATTAAAAAAGAATAACAAATTTGATATTTTGGTATAAAGTTGACATTAAAATTTTTTTGATATTTTTTTAGACAAAAAAAAAAGAGTAAATTTGATATGTTTACATGTAATGGAAAACATTAACGGAATAATTTAGTATATTAAATCAAACTTGATGAACTTTATAATATATTTTTAAAAATAGATGGATCAATTAGTATATTCAATTAAATTTTATCTTAGGTTACAATAATTTCCTCTGTTTGTTATATCATCCTTTCTTTAACCATTGAATCAGTATCAGTTTCCATTTCTCAAAACTTTTCATCCAATAGAATTCAAATGTTGATATTTTGGAGCTCTTATGAGTAGGCCATCTTCCATTCCATGAGATTTGAAATTAATGTTTTAGAGTTTTAGAGCTTTGTTTGGATATGATATGAAAAATTATTTGGAAGGATTGGCAATGGGTAGGCATGATTTTTTTTTAATAATAAACTAAAATTACTATAAAAATCTAATTTACTAATTTGGTTGATTGGCATAGGTTTAGTTGGAAAATAACATATTTTGATCCTTTACAATACATAAATTTTAAATTTTTAGAAGATTAACTAATTCAAAATCAATAATTAAATAAGTCAGATTAACTAGTTTAAAATTAATAATTAAATGAGTTCATTAATTATATTATATTTAAGTTCTTCATATTTTGCCAAATTGCCAAACTAGTCATGCACGTTTCCCCACCACCTAAACCACGAAGTCCAAAAAGTTTCTATTGGGTCCGTGCTAATATGCGCCGGCGGTTTTGTAGTTGACGGCAACCGTCCCTTGTGGTGGGCTCCCTTCACCTTCTGCCTACGTGTCTGTCTTGTATTGGAAATGAATGCTGTCATTTTCTTAGAACTTAGAAGAAAAAAAATATTTTAATTGAAAGGGGGGCAATTTCGTAATACTATATTAATGAAAGTGAAAGACCGATCAATGCAATTCTGTTTGATTTTTTGGGACTATTGATGAGGTAAATGACAAATGAAAATAATTATTAATAGTAATTTATCCTTTTCAATTGAAAACCTAAACCTGCTAGTTAAGCTGCTGCTCGTTTACTATTGGCTGCTCTAGGGTGTAAATGACTAAAGGTATCTGTTCTTAAAATATTCGAATTTGGTTCAAAATTAATCGAATAGATCTCAAATTCAAGTAGTTCAACTGGTTTGTTAAGTCGAATTTGAGTATTATAATATCCGATTCGTGAAGTTTGTAAGCTTAATGAAGTAGTAGATTTTTTTTTACTTTATTAAATTATTTTTATATATTAAATATATTTGAACTTAATCGAATTGAGTTAATTCAAGTCAATTTTGAATTGAATTGAACCTAATATACTATTTATTAAAATTTTTTAGTGAATTCAATCTTTATTGAGTTCATCTCGAACATTTTTTAAATTTCAAATAACTAAAAAAAGCTCAATTGAGTTCAATTCAAATTCAAATTTTGAGTTTCTAATTGAGTCAAACTCAAGTTTAGCACTATATCAACTTGATTCGATTATACTTCTAAACTAGTCACAGACTGGTTCAACATGTGAATCGGACTGGAATCAGCCCTGTCAAATCCAAACTAATGTTGGTTCCGAACTTGAGCTGTGCTTAAATTCAGACCGGAAAACCGTCGGTTAACGAACTCTGGCCAGTAGTTAACGTTTGGTTGCACTTGCGTACTCGGAGAATGAGCACAGTTCATTCTACTACTCGATTATTCTGGACGCTGAATAGGAATAGAAATAATAAAAAATTGAAGGCTTGTTTATTATTTTTTTAGTTTACTACTAAAATATCAGAAAAGAAAAAGGTGAAGCACTATTGTAACCTTTATGGGTTAATTTCGTTAATATTCACTTCACTTTGTATTTTGTATTATTGCTCTAAAGTCATAATTTTTTTTATATAAAAGTTACTTAATTAAGATTTAATTTTTTCAATAAAGTCATTTTCAACGATTTTTCAGTAGTTAACAACTGGAAAAGTCATACTAACATTCTAATTAGTACATGAGACACACCATATCACTGCACAAGTCAAATAAAATGTCACTGTATAGGTAAAAAAAGAGCTATAACATCCTAATGGACACAATTTTCAATTTATAGTGCTGAAATGAATGCTAAATTATAAGTATATATGATACTCTATTTAATTTATACAGTAATATGACATCTCATGTGTCAACTAGGATGTTGGCACAACTTTTCCGACTGTTGACGGCTGAAAAATCGACGGAAATAATTTTACTGAAATTAAACTATAATTATATAACTTTTATAAGACAAAAATTATGTGATTTTATTGCAATAATATTAAAATTAAGTAATCACGTATGAAATTAAGCCTAACCTTTAGCAGTCAATTTTTTATTAAAGTAATTACCGTGTTAATTTCATCTATGGTTAATTAATTTTGATATTATTGTAAAGTTACATAATTTTTTTGTCTCATAAAAGTAACCTAATTATAATTTAGTTTCAGTAAAGTCATTTCCAACGATTTTTTAGTTGTCAATAATCGGAAAAATTATGATAGTATTCAAGTTGACACATAAAATATGTCACATTATTATACAGGTCAAATATAGCTATGTCATCCCAATTGGCTAATTTATAGTACTGACGTTGATACTAAATTATAAGCATATATGATATTCTATTTGACATGTACAGTAACATGACATATCTCATGTGACAATAAGAATATTAATACAATTTTTCTTGTAGTTAATTGCTAAGAAATCGCTAAAAATAACTTTACTAAAACTAAACTATATAGTTATATAATTTTTATTAGACAAAAAATTATAAATTTATTGTAATAAAATCAAAGTTAAAGTTAAGTGATGCTATATAAAATTAAATTATGATTACCTTAAGAAAATGGCCATGTGTTAAACTAACCATGGGCGGATCCATGCATAGCAATTGACCCCATGAAATATATTTTTTTTTCATATTATATATAAATTATAATTTGATGCCACTAATTTCTTCTATTTTTTCTTCTTTTTTGTGTATCAATTTCTATTTTCTTTATAGTGGCAAGCTATTTGGCTACAACTTACTTATATTGATAAATAAACTTTTTGTAATTACTTATTCATCATTAATTAAATATATGTCATTGTATTGAATATACAATTTTTCTTATAATTTCAAAAAAATTTTAGGTAGATCGAGTGTAACACATTATCCATAAATCAACTCAATCACATAATGATATGTATGTATATTGTCTTCATATTAACTAATGCGAATAAAATAATAAAATACATGTTATTGTGTGATTATATTATTCTACAAATAATATGGTAGATCTAGTCTATCTACAAATTTCTTTCTAATTCCAATTCCCAATTTACATCTATATTGAAAAATTATTTCAACTAATAATCTTATAAAACCGACTTAATTTTCACTATCTTTAAATAATAATTAAAAAAATAACCAAATAGAATGTTTAATTATTTACATTGAAAATAACATTTACTATATTTCTGATAAAAATTGTTATATAATATTACCAAAATATGAAAACTCAGCATGATATTAAAATTTATTATTTAATTTTAATCCCACAAAAAATATTGGCTGGCTCCGCCCGGCAACTAACCCATGAGATACATTCCCTTCAAATCTCTCAAGTAGCAAGCAATTTTTTGTTCAATGATTTGCTCTCCCATCTACTTGAATATCAATATTTATCATTATCTAACTTCTTTTTTCTGAGCACTTCAATATGTTACACAACTCAAGCATATTATAATCAATAATTCCTTGAATCTACCATTCACTTTTTTCCTCATTTGGATGAATTACACCAACAATACTTCAACTACATAAATCGTAACATTTCAGTATTTCAAAGATTATTTGTACTTCAACTTTTATTTTATCACTAAAATAATCTTTAAAATACTGAATTATTACGATTTACATAGTTGAAATACGTCAATATAATTCACCCCCTCATTCACATTTCGTTATCAGGAACCCAATTCTTCATGGATATGATTCTTATATATATATAGAGAGAGAGAGAGAGATAGAGAGAGAGAGAGAGAGAGAGAGAGATGAGGAAAAATGTATTTAATCTGATCATACAAGTTCAAAGACGGCGCTTCCAAGTTCAGACAATTTTTTTTAGTAGGCAGTATCTGGAACCGGAAGCTTTGAAAAATATCAAATTATAATTTGTTCAAACATCAATTCTTCAAATTTCCAATTCAATTTCACAGTTAATACCATATATCACATGGACTTTGTTTGAAGCGAAATCAAGTCTGAGCCTGTCATCACGCACCACTTGCATATAAACGGGTCCATTCCTTGGCTGCAGTGTTCAAAATGCAAGAAAACAGAATTTATAAAAAAAAAAAAAATTATAAGAGAAAATTTTTAGATAGACTCAGTCTATTATGTCATTCGTAAACTAATCTAATCATACAATGACATGTATTTAATTCCTTTATCACATTGGTTGATATGAATTAATCTATATACACAATGTCACTGCGTGATTAGAATTAGTTTACAAATGACATAACAGACTGAATCTATCTAAGAATTTCTCAAATTAACATTGATGTTGTAATAAACTCTGTCTACACCATTAAATTGAGAGGAACTGGGACAATGGTAATGTAAGACCAAAAAGAAATATCACCTGTTTCAACAGCTTCGGCCTCATTTGTTTTCCAATGCTTTGCAATGTTCTCAGAAAGTGGGTCATCAGGGTTTGGAGCACTCAGTAGCGCTTGGATGCTATCAAAATAAAACTTAATGTTAGCTATCTACACCATTCTCATGCATACACCTGATGTTAGCTTTTTTATCAATCTACTTAACATGTCAAAACTTGGAGGCTGGTTGCATATGTACGCCTGTGATTGCTTGCTACCAGAAATCGTGTATGATTGAATAAATTCCATAAAAAAAAAAAAAGAATAAAAATAATTAAAAAAATCATATCTCATATACCTCAAAAGTACAGTTCGAATTTGAAGAGCAGGACTCCATTTGTCTTTCAGAATATCTAGGCATATCCTTCCGAGCTACATTGCAAAATTTACTATATTGAAGACAGGAAATAACAAATCTAAAAGATAAATAAAGGAGCACGAAGAGGCGAAGCCCACCTTGTCAATGTTAGGATGGTAAATTTTGGTCAAAAATCGAACCTGTATGAGAAATAATTACAAAGAGAACAACTTAGTAATTACAAAAACAAAACCAATGGCAGGAACTCATATACAGAAGACTTTTTGTTCCAAATATAGGCTAGGGAAAAAAATTAACATGCGACAGTAGATATGGAGCTAACTTTTACAGGAATTTGACAGAAATGAAAAACATCCATAACACAAATAGACCATTTATTAGGATAAGCATATTGAGCAAGTATTCATGAAGACCAAGCAAACTTTATTTGGTTCATTCAGGTTGAGTTCACAATTACTCCTTCAGCCAAGTCAGTTACATTCAGAATGAGAAAAGTTGCTGGGAACATACTAGTAACCATCAATAAAACTACAACTAAACTGAAAAAATTGCATGAAATGAAGCTACATATCAGCTGTACCAATTCATTTGTGAAGTACTACGGTAGTTTTTCAGCCTCTTCGCTTTTTTTAACAGGGGTTCCAAATATCTGAAATTGCACCACATGCTAAATGAAACTTCAACAACTCTATACCAATGCTACTATCGACAATATTATATCTATGTCCATATAAATAGTCTTGCATCTCTCAATTAAGTCCATAAATCTTGGGAAACAAAGTGTTACACAACATATTAACTTGTTTATGCAATTTCAGGTTTTAGCATGTTTGAGATCAACAACTCAAATTCAAATTGACATTTTGCTTGTTTGCTGCTCATTACCATACCAAGTGTAGGTCTTTAGCTTTACAAACTCTTGCAGCTAATCTTTGGCTCTTCAGGTACTCATATCATCTAGGGTACATAGGTGGCATCAACTTAAAAGTTGTTTAAACCTAATATTTACACATTAAAATGATGTTTTCACACCCGCATTGATCAGACCCTAAATGTTAGAACGTATCTTTGAGTACCCAGGAATATACTCAGTCACTTAGCTCTTACCCACAGCCTATTTTGCAGAAATTTACCACAGCATCCAGCTATACAAAGCATATCTTTTGGGGGGAAAAAAATTTTACTCTGTTTCAACTTAGCACATCCAAGAGTGTCGTATAGATAGATTCCATAATAAAGATTTGAATGATTACACAGCTTTTATAACTCCTCTCTGGATGCCATTTACTTCAAAATAAATATACAACAAATAAAGCTGCGCAAAAAACTTCAATAAAAAACAGATGTGTAATTTACAGTCAGGAAAAAATCCTTCACCATTTGTGATTCAACAAACAATATGAAAAGAAACATTGATTTCCCAAGACCCAGTGAATTCCCACAATTAACATACCTTTGGCGCTGCCATTGGATATTCTTCCGGAAGAAATAATTCCAGCTTAAAGACCCCACCTACATAAATTGCAAACTCTCACAAACCACATTTCATAAGCATAGAGGCAAGAGGCAGAAAACAAAAGGAAGCAGAAGGAAAAAAAAAAAACCTTCCAAAGGCACATGCACTATGTTTCCATGTATGCCCACCCCCCACCCCACTCCCCGAAATGCAATTACTAATAAAGTATTTTAGGAGTGAAACTTCAGGTTCAGGCATTTAGCATTGACAGGAACACTTGCTGAACTTGAGTTAAGATGACAAGACAAACTATTCCACTCATACTATTATAATAAATTTTTTGAAGACAAAAATAAATCAAACTTAAATGAGAGATATTTAGATATATTACCAGCTACAAACCACAGCGAGGACTTGGAACATAATTGATATAACAAACAAACAAAATAACTCCAAACCGATTCAACTGCTAAACCTATACAAATATGTAGCTAGAGAAAATAAACCCTAACTTTTCTTATCTCACATAAAAAGAAATAAGCTATGAAGCTAATGTATTTCAATGTATCGCCTACTCAAATAAAACAAATCCTTGTTGTTCCATTATGGACCAAATATCAATGTGCTTTAACTCAGCTAAACGCTAATATGCACCATTTCAAAAACAAAGAGGGTACAAAATAGAATTTAATAATGCAGCATAGAAAGTACAATCTACTCAAATTCTGTCACAAAGACAAATATAAGTCCAGAAGTTACCTTCATAAGGTGACTGTGTTGGGCCAAGAATCATCACATTGAAATATCGCATGTTATCCTCTGATGGCGAGGCACTTATTCCTGGCGCTGCATCCATAAATTACAAAATTAACCAACTAAAACCCCCAACATTAATTCCATGATCAGTTAATAATACATGAAATTTATATCCACCTTGTTAGTTAAAAAATCCAAAAGTAACACATGAATTATCAAACAAAATAGAGAGTTAATGAATTTACCTGGTTCACTAAGAAGACGTTGAGTTTCCTGTTAGATCACATACAAAGCAAGTGTTAACAGAATCAATCAAATATATTACACAATCAAAACCACATCCAAACAAATAAAATATAAATAAGAAGAAAAAGAACACGTCATTTAGAGCCTAGATTTACATGAACACACAATTAACCCTAATAATTACTACAAGCGGCTCAGTCTCTTAAAGTTTCTCCACTAGATAGAAAAAAGGAATTCAAGTCCTCATTCTTTATGTGTCTCGGCAACCGAACACGAATTGAACGATCAGATAAATAGAAAGTGAGATCGCGAAAGGGAAAGAGAGATCGACTGACAAACCTTAATGATTCTTCGAGGGAGATTACTGTTGGCCATGTCTAGGAGGTCGATTGCAGGGAACGCTACTTCAAGGGTTTTAAAGAGAGTGAACAATTTTTCTCACTTAATCCTTTCTGTTTCTCCGGCTGAGGTTGCAGTGCATTTGGTATAATTTAGCTTTATAACTTTATAACTATTAAACAATTGATAATAAAAGTTATGATCCAATAATTTTAAATATTTGGTATAACTTATACCAAGTGCAATACTGCTAGACAATGAGAGTTACACTTTTTCTTATATTCACTATAAAAATATTAAATTTTTATGTAAATAATAATGCTAGAAAATTTGAATAGAAAAACTCATTTAATTTTTAGAAATATAAATATTAATCAAGCAATATTTGAATATTAATATTCATTTGATTATTCTTTTTTTCATTTTATGATTTTATGTATATATAATATACTTTATATCCAAAAATAAAATTTTATTTTTAAAAAAGAATATAATAAAAATATAAAATTTTAAACAATTATATATATATACATATAGTAAGCTTTCATATTTATTTGATATAAAAGATTTTCGCACATAAAATTAAATTTAAGCTTTCATATATATATATATATATAGTAAGCTTTCATATTTATTTGATATAAAAGATTTTTGCACATAAAATTAAATTTAATGATAAAAGTTAGATAAGAGGAACACGCTTGTGTAAAGGAAGAACACCTATGATGTTGTTTAGTCTTGAGAAACTGCACGCCTCGTGTCCCTTAATGCACGTAAGCATAGATTATAAAGACAGACTATAACGTAAGCGTTAGGACTACATTTGAGGCTCTACAATAGGTTTGTACACATACTTATGGAGATTTGATTTTAATTATTTTGTATGATTGGTGTGTTGATTGCTCAATTACTCTTGAATGATTTTAATAAGAAAAAAAGAAATGTATTTACTGAATAAAATGATTGTTGTCCCTGTAATGATGAAGATATGTTATTGAATTATTAAGATGAAAATTTGACATGATTTTATGACATAACATGGTTGAATTTAGAACTGAAAATCAACAGAAATTGAAGAACATGTTAATCAAATGTTAAAACGTAAAATTAGGCCAAAGTGAAATTTTGCAAGACCCATTGGCATTTTTGGCAACCACATAATTGTGCGGGACAACATGCCGCGGTGTGCCGCCGCACTCTGCTAGGGACACCACAGGCCCGCACGAGCATGCCATCAGGGCACGCACGTGTAGTGCTATTATTACATGGAATTTTCATTCTGTGTTTTTTTTATCTGGCTTATACATGTATATTTTGATACCTCTGAATTGTCAAATATGTAATTTATGATAAATGTTAATTTATGAGCATGATACTATATGAAATAACATGAGTACAAATTATGATGAAATATTTATATTTGACATGAATAGAGACATGAAATTTTATTATGATAAAAGCTTATATGCTTGATATTTGCATATATGATTATGATTATTTATGATATTGTATAACACCCTATCATATAGCAAACTAACCATTTCTACACGAGGAGTGCTACTCAACTTTTACATAATAAGACTATAAACATGTGTCTGAATGAATCTTTCATCAAAAGTAAAATGTTCTGTCTTCCTTATCATGCAATATAATAAAATACTTCTTTCACCATACTTGAATATGAAATGTTGTAATCATAAACATGATTAAAAACTGCTATAGAGCTAAACACGTCCAACAAAACCTTATTAAACAATCCAATGCTGAAAGGAAATTAAAACTATAAAATCCTTTATTACATAACAAAAACTACCCAATATAAGTAGTGAATACGAAAAAAATGTAATGAATGCATAAGTTTACAATTGATCTGCTCTAACAAGACTTCAAGCTCTTCAAAAATTAACCTCTACTGAATAAAATGATTATTGTCTATGTGATGATGAAGATATGTTATTGAAATATTAAGATAAATTTTGGCATGATTTTATGACATAAAATGGTTGAATTTGGGAATGAAAATTACTAGAAATTGAAGAACATGTTAATCAAATGTTGAAACGTAAAACAAGGCCAAAGAAAAATTTTGCAAGGATCTATTGGCATTTTTGGCAGCTACATGAGCATGCGGGACATGCTGTGATGTGCTGCAGTGAGCTGCTAGGGACACCACAGGCTTGCACGGGTGTGCCATAAGGGCACAGACGTGCAATGCTATTGTTGCATGGAATTTCATTATGTGTTTTTCTGATTTGGCTTATAAATATATATTTTGATGCCTTTGAATTGTCAAACATGTAATTTATGATAAATGTTAATTTATGAGTATGATACCATATGAAACAACATGAGTACAAGTTATGATGAAATATTTATGTTTGACATGATTAAAGACATGAAATTTTATTATGACAAAGGCTTATATGCTTGATATTTGTATACATGATTATGGTTATTTATGATGTTGTGTAACCTCCCATATAGCAAACTAACCATTACTACATATAGGTGTGCTACTCAACTTTTACATAATAAGACTATAAACCTCAGTCTGAATGAATTTTTCATCAAAAGTAAATTGTTATGCCTTCCTTATCATGCAACATAATAAAACATTTCTTCACCATAGTTGAACATGAAATGTTGTAATCATCAACATGATTAAAAACTGTTTTGGGGCTAAGCATGTCTAATCAAACCTTATTAAACAATCCAATGCTGAAAGGAAATTAAGACTATAAAATTCTTTATTACGTAACAAAAACTACTCAATATAAGTAATGAATAAGAAAAAAATGTAAAGAATGCATGAAGTCCAACCCTAAGGTTACAATATGCAGGAAACCCACACTATAATGCCCATATTTCATCTACATGCATATGCATCTACATTTACATAGAAGCTTTGAATTCAATTTGAATATTTCTCGATATCATTTGCATGAACATTTTGATTTGAATAAAATGCATAATGAAGCATTGAAAGTATCATTTTGGTATGTTACATTATTGAATGAATATTAAGCAATTTGTTTGTGTGTGTGTGTGTGTGTGTATATATATATATATTGCTATTAGAAAGCTAATGAAATCAAAGATAGATGCAAGGTTGTAAAAACCGGCCCGGTCAACGAACCGGAGAAGACAGCGGGTCAAGGGTTTAAGGTTGAACCGGGATTGAACCGGGGTTGAACCGGTCTATGTAAAATTTTAATAAAATATAACATGTCTCATATATAATA